>VZTV01037246.1:0-72245 GCA_013400875.1 Anhinga rufa
TTTTTAACTTTATTTTTAATAAACCAATCTAAAGCTAGCTCTCTCCTTTGCTCAGCTTGCACGCTGATGCTCCAGGCATCATTGTGTCTTCCAGACTAGACAAGATTGAATTTCTAATGGGTAGAAATGAGCACACAAGCACGGGATCCCTTTTCATGTTTCATTATCCGCTGCGTATGTGCTCCCCTCTCGCTGCCTTGGCATGGGTTGTCCTGCCATTGGCTTTTGCCTGTCACAGGCTTTGCAGGGCAGTCTTGATCCTTTTCCCTTGTTGGCATCTCCTGACCTCCCCTCTCAGCCCCAGACTGCAGGCAAGCCTCAGCGGCACAGCGGGGTCCGTGCAATTTTAAACTCCTCTGCATGTCATCCCACCGCAAGCCCCCATGTCCAGGTACCACCAGCTCTGCCAGCCAAAGCTCCCTTTCAGGCTGTGTTTTCCCCCTGTGGCTTTTGCCGTGTTCCTCAGGTCACCGTGGCAGGAGAGCTGTTATTTTATTTACGGCCGTAGTACGCAGCCATGCTGCTGGCTGCGAGTGTGCTGGCTGGTACGTGCGGGACCCCGGCCCGGGGAGCACGGGGGGAGCTCAGCAGCCCGGAGGCTCGGCCACCCAGCGTGGGGCTGGGTGTTGCTCTTGTGGTTTTTTTTTTCCTTAGTTATTTTTTGGCTTTACTGTTCAGAAACTAAGCTCCTGTGAGCTTCCTGGGTAGAGGGTGGCGCTGGTGCTTGGTCCCTGCCACACTGCACCCGTGTCTCTTGTGGGGGTCGGGCTGCGAGGATGGATCCTGCGGCAGTAGGGAGGGGGTCCCCAAAGGATTTTGTTGCTGGGAAAAGCTGGTTTCTCCCAGTGTTTTGATGTTGGTTTTCCCAAGGAATTGTGTGCTTGTGTGGGCCCTGCCAGGCTGCCTGCACCCCTGCTGCGGGGATGCTTTTCTACCTGGGAAAATAAAAAAAGGCTCTTTTGCCATCTTGGCTGGTGCTGCTGTGGGGTAGATGAGATGCTGCCCAGAGCCCCCCAGGGCCCGGGTCGGGATGGCGGCTGCTGAGCCCCAGCTGGTTCCCTCCTCTCCCTGTCTTGCAACCGTGCCTGGCGTGCCGCAGTGCCCGGCGTGCCCTCCCAGCTCCACAGCTCTGCCCAGGTCAGAGGTGGGTGAAAATGGATTTAAAGAAGAGGACCTAGACTTACTGGGGGTCGAGTGGAACCACTAACGTCCCTTTGGGGAAGTGTGAATTCAGGATTTCTTGCAACTGGGAATCCAGGCAGCGGCCTGAGTTCCTGTAATCTGCTAAAATAATCTCAAGGAATCGGTGAGCAGGGCATGTGCACGGGCAGTGCTTAGAGAAACCGGCATTATTGAACCAGAGGAAGTCATTGCAACCAGAATTTATGGAAGTGATAAAACAACTTTTGACAACAGGCTCACCTCCTCCACAGCCGGCAGAGAATATTTTCCTCTTGTCGGATCGATAAACAATTAATTCTAAAGCAGGGAGCCAGAGAAAAAGGGGGAGTTTTCCAGATTTCTAAACTCTTAATCAAGCTTTGGGTAAAACATAGATGTGAGAATCTGAGACCTACTGATAAAATCTTGACCTTGATAACTGGTTCCTCAGTTCCTGGACCACAGATGATACTTCCTTTGCTGAATAAATCCACTTTAAAATATAGAACTTATTCCTAGATATTTGTGCTTTCAATGTGTTTAATGTAGCTTTACTTAATAATCTGCTTCAAAATGCTGACTTTCCCCCTATGTTTTAATTGAATTCTAATTTCCATTCAGAAATCAGCTTAAATTAAATGAGTTTAAAAACACAGTAAATAACGCTTACAATTTACTTAGTCTTACCATAAGCTGTGAAAATAAAGAATTCAAATAACTACTTAAACCTGCACACGGTGCATCCTTCTCGTTGGCAGAAGACCGGGCATCCTTTTGTTCAATATGACATCTTTGCAAACTGGCTGGTAAGAAAGAAAAATTAATTTTAAGCTGGTAACTGGAGTCCAGATGGAATTGCGATAAAGTGCGATCAGTTAACAGTGCTGTGCTGGGGGTTTGTCTTGCGGCTGGCAGTGCTGGCTGGAATCGGCACCTGTGTGAAGGTGTGGCCGTGCATGCCGGGTGCTGCCCTGTTTGCGGGGCAGGAGCTGGGGCAGACAGCGGCGCTGGTCCTTGCTGCAGGCAGCCGGGGCAGGCTGGGCTTCTCCCTGCCCTGCATCCCTGGGGCAGATGGAGAGAGCTGAGGGCAGGGTGAGCCCTGGAGCTGCTGGAGCGCTCTCCCTGCTCCCCACCCACCCGCACCCTGTTCCTCCACAGTGCCCAGGGGTGAGGGTCTGCCTGCCAGGGCCCTGATGCCCTGATGCGAGGCTGCAGGCAGGGGACGAGGAAGGGAGCAGTGGCTCTGAGGCAGTGATGGTCAGAGTAAACCCGTCCCTGTTGGTGGATGCTCGAGCAGGATGGCTCAGCAGGCATCACATGCTTTTGGGAAATGGTGCGATGTCAACTGATGGAGCTGCTGCCTTGTCCAGGTCCTCGCTGGGTGGGTTTGGGTTCGTGTGCCTGGCTGGGTGCGGGGAGCTTTTGGTGCTGTTTTCTCAGGGGCTCAAACTGCGCGGTGGCAGGAGGGGAGGTGGATGGTGACGGCATGGGTTTGGGAGCCCCTAGGTCACTGGGAGCACTGACAGACCTTTAGGCTCTGGCAGGCCCTCCATCAGCCACCTTTGCTGTTGTGACTGATGGGAACTGTGGGCTTTAATGAAATTTCCCCAAACGGCGTTTGGGTCCATAATGCCTGATGGGCACGGTGCTGTTGGGTCATGGATGCGGTTGAACATTGTTTGCGGGCTGGGAAGGTCTCCAGGGGTTACTGGGGTTGTCCGAGAGTCTGTTTTCCAGAAAAAAAAGGCTTAGGGATCTCTCACAACTTGTGGTTTGGTTTTTGGGCAGTAAAAGAATTTCTGCTGTAGCGCTGCAGCAGGTATCAAGCTGGTGCGAGCTGCGGGCTGAACTGGGGCCAAACGCTGCTTTTGGCTGTTTTCTGGGCTCTGGCAAGGTGACCCCCAAGGCTGGGGTGTCACAGCCCTGATGCTCGAGCCCCTCTTTGGCAGGCGTGGGGTAGGGGCTGCGGTGCTGTCTGTGCAGGGCTCTGTCTGCAGCTACGGATGTTAAGCACGTACAAATGGTGGATGCTGCTGGGGAGCATCACTGTGCGCTGAGGTGCTCTGCAGGCAGCCCAGGTAATCTGCATGTCAGCGCATTGCTGCTGCAGTCGCCCAGAGCTGTGTTACAGCTGGGGCTGGGTGCATGGGATGCTCCCACTGCGATCCAGAGACTCCGGCAATGCCGTGGCAGGAGGATGTGCCAGCAGTGTCCTGGTGTGGCAGGGTGGCAGCACCAGTGGGGCTCTCCCCATGCCCCGTGCATGAGAGCAGGGCTTGGGGTGCAGCTGCAGGAGCCCCCCAGAGCCGCGAGCAGGCAGGCGTAGCACGGGAGGGCTCTTGCAGGCGGATCCGCCTGGGAAGGTGCTTCATGGAATATGCAAATCCCGGTATGGAGAGGGGCCTAAATAATTATACGCATAGCCAGATTTTTTTTAAATAAAGCTATCTACAGTATATTGCAGAAGTAATTAGGAATCCTGAGCTGGCTGTATCTCGATCTTTATAGCAACATAGCTGATAAAGCATGATTCAGGGACCTCGTTATCTTTTTTTAAAGAAGTTTTTATTTAACTTCCGTGAAGTTGCCATGGTTACTCCTGTGCATGGCTTCCCTGCCTCTCTTGCCTTAAGTGCAGCTGCTAGCGTTGAGAATTAAAACATCTACATTTGGAACAGCCTGCCCCCCCACCCCACTGTAATCCTGGCTGTGCTCTTGTGGGGGGAGAGGCTGTGGTTCAGGAGCCTCGTCCTTTGCTGACCCTGGAAAAGGCATTTTCAGCTCCTGTGCTTGAGCTGTTTGGCTTAGTAAAGCCCTGCCTTTCCCGTGCTAAACAAAAAACCCAGCAGGAAGAATTTGGAGGGTGGGTTTGGGTCCCCATCAGCGTGGGAGAGAGACACTTGTGCTTTCTGAGCAGAGCTGCCTCTGCAGTGATGCACCTTGTGCGGCCGTTGCTCTGCGTACGCTGTTGCATGCTAAACGGTGTAACAGCCCCATCTGGATCTCTGACCTCCAAAACCAGAGCTGGGGCTCTGGCTCCTTGTCTGGGACAGTGCAAACCTTGTTGCTGGTGGAGCTGCTCCCTCCTGCCGCGGCGCCTCTGCTGAGCGGAGCTGCTGGTCCCTGCCCTTGTACCAGTGCTGGGAGCCTGGTTTTGGAGTCTTCTCCTACGCTGGCATCGGCTGCTGGGTTTGGCTGCTGCAGGGGGCACAGTGTAGAGGACACTGGTGGCTTTGTGCAGGTGTGGCTGTAGGCGCCCTGTGCTGCAGCCGATGTCCCAGATCAGGGCTGCTGGGATGGCCAAGGGTGGCTGTGCTGTAGTGGCCTGGCCAGTGCCGGTGGCCTCCATCTTCTCCTTTGCTTTCTCGGTGTCCCTTGTGGCCCTGGCAGCCCCATGAGTGGTATCATGGGCCACTGCAGTGGCTGTAGCTTGTAGTGTGCAAGAGCATCCTTGCAGCCATCCCCTGAAGCAGACTGGGGACCAGGGACATGCTGGACATCCCCTGCAAGAGATGTGCCACTGTGGGCCCCCTCCCCGTCACTGCACAGCCCCCACGTGCTGTGAGAGAGTTTTGCTCCATTGCAGGCATGGGAATAGGCTTTCCCCCCGACAGGCAGCAACGAGCCATCAGTGACAGAGATTAACTGGCTCGCCGGCATGCGGGATTCCTGCGATGTGCTGCGGACGCACGCTGCTGTGCATCAGCACAGCCTGGGATGTTCCCCGCTGCATGACACAAGGCTCCTGCAGGGCGTGGGGGGGCTCCGGGGCTGCCTGCCCAGCCCCGAGCAGGATGGGGAAGGTGGTGGGAGGCCCTGGGAGCAGGGACTGGCACCTTGGCATCCCAGCTCGCTCTGCATTTTGGCTAATAGGGCATTGTTGTCTGGGAGCAGACAGGCAGGGGGTTTCACGAGCCCCAAATGAGCCCTCTCCCAGTCCTGTGCCGGGAGGCCATGGATGCAGGCTCAGGGAGCCAAGGTGGGCTATGAGATCAGCCCGTTTCCATGGCGATGGCGATGACATAAGACGGCGACAGGAGATGTTTTGTGATAACACGTCTCGAGCCAGGCAAACCCAAGAAGTTGGGGAGCTGAGGGAGGCAGCAACTCCCCCAACCAGCCGAGGGGCCTGGTGCTGGTCAGGATGCTGGAGGGTAGAGAGCATCCAGAAGGGAAAAATCAATATTCGACCAGTTGTGTTTGATGGGAAGGAGCTGTGCTGCTGCCTCCTCCTGCCAGCAAAGGGCTTTGATTTCTGCTGGCAGGGGCATTTGGGTCTCGCGGGTGCTTGGAGCTGCTGCTCTGATCCGCTGTGCCACTTCCCGTCCCCACGGTGCCGGCCAGGTAATGAGGAGCCCTGCGCCGGGCTGGTGATAACGGCCATCTGTCCAGGGCAGGGCTGAACTCTGTCCTCATTATGTCTGTCAAAGTTTTGTCAAGCTTCCCCTCCTGCTCCTCTCGGCATTTTTAAGCAGCGGAGGGTGGGAGGGTGTGTGGGAGGTGAAGCTGCACCAGAAATAATTCTGTGCGTTCGGGGGTGCGAGTGGCGCTGCGGGAAGGCACCTCTCCCCGGCAGCCCCGCTGCTGGCCCGCCGGCTGTTTGCCTGGTTCAAAAAGTCCCCCAGATGAAGTGAGCAGCTTTTATTTGTTTGTCTCCCCTTTCTTCCTCCTCCCCCCCGTTCTTTATTTCTTTTTCCTTCTCCGTTTTCCTTCCTGATGAAAGATTTTCTTGCAGTGTCAAGGCAATGTGACCTGGTTCCGTAATAAAGAGGAGGCTTATTAGAATTAAAGCCCAACAGTGTTAAAAAAGCAATCTTTGCAAGATTGAGGCCATGAGGGAATTGTAAATTCTCAGCAAAGACCTCATTTAAAGACTGGGATGAAAACACATGCACACGCACGCACCGAAGCCTTGCACCGCGAGGGGACGTCTGGTTTTGAGGAGAATTTGAGGGAGGACGAGGGAGCAGAGCAGCACTTGGGTCTGCTTGGATTTGCCTGGGATCATCCCGTTGGATGGGTGCATTCATGGCTGCGCTCGCTCCTTGGCTGGGGCGGCTCTGTGAATATTCCTTGGGTTTGGGTTTATTTTCCTTGTTCCTCTGGGGACACCCTCCCCACAGTGCCTTCCTCCCCCCCCATCCCTGCTCATCCCCTCCTGGCGCGGCCGCCTACCCACCGCGGCGGTGGGAGCGATGACAGCCAGCGCCGGGTGTGCAGCCGGTGAGTCAGGCTGCTTGGGCTTCCTGGCGACTCTCCGGCTCCGTGCAAGCCCTGAGGGGTGCGGGGCTCCCCCGTCTGTTCCCTGCAGAAGTTTCCCTTGGGGTGTGATGGGCGCTGGGTTGGTGCCGGAGCTGGCAGGGAGAGCTGGGATGGAATGTCCCTCCCTGGGGTGAGGTGTGCCGGCTCTGCGGACCCCTGCCCTGGCACTTGCGGTGGGTGCTGTCTGCTGGGGGTGCTCCCCCCACATGCAAGTGGGGCTTGTAGCGCTCTGCAGGGCACACCAGTGCCCATGGCACGGTGTGGCTTTGGCCCCATCCTGCATGGAGTGCGTTTCCCTCCTGCCTGCCTCTTTGGGAGCGTGGATGCGACTTCTATGTCCTTGCCCAGGGAGCTGCTAAGCAAGTTGCGGTGCCTGGGGAGAAGGGCTGCGGTGGGGAGCAGGTGAAGTGACCCCACTGCCCTTCAGAAGCTCCCTTCTCTCCCTCCTCCTCCTCCTGCTGGATTCTTCTCTGGGGCTGTGGCTGCAGCAGGGGCTGCTGCTGCATTCCCATGGCTGGCTGCGGGAAGTGAGTGTGGAGCAAGTGGAGGAGCTGTCAGAAAGGCCCCAGAGCTCCCGCTGTCCACGGAGCAGCAGTCCCTGCCATTCCCCATGGTGGTCTGTTGTCATGATTTGCTGTTATCTGTCTAATTAGAAAGTAAGCTCTCCTGGCAGGGAGCTCGGCTGCTTCTCTGGCTCTAAGTGCCACGCACACCTGTGGTGCGGTAGAAATGAGGATATCTTAAGTGATCAAAAGGGAGGGCTGATGTATGAGTGTTCATCAGCTTGCCTGCCTGGGGTCGGGGCCATGGGAGCCCACGTTGCCTGGCCAGCACGAGGGGAGGGGCCCAACGCCAGCTGGCCGAGGGGATGCTCAGGCTCCTGCTCAGCGATGCCTGAGGTCAGCGGGGGGCCCCCTGTAATGAGGATGCTCAGCGGTTCGGAGCTGGGACAGGCTTGGAGCCTGGTGGACTGTGCATGGTGCTGCAGGGGAAGAGCTGCCACCTCCCGTGGGTTTGTGTCCTGGTGCCCGTGGCCAAGCCTCCCCCACCACCCTGCCTGCCAAGTCACTGGCAAGCCCTGCTGCTCAGGTAGCCGAGGAGGCGGCTGCACCGGAGGGACAAATGCATGTGTGCCAGCAGATCCTGCCAATGGATGGGACATCAGGGAGCGCTTTCTCCCAGGTCTCACTAAAGTGTGGGGGGATATACAGGGCAGTTAAGTTCAGTGGCTGTGCTGTTCCCATGATATATGGTGCACAGTTTAGCTGTAGCCTTTGTTGTCGCTTCACCTCCTGGATATTTATAGCTGACCAGAGCTGGCCCAGCCCAGCGCCTGCCTTGCAGCGCTGGTCCCTCCACGTGTCAGTGCTTCTGCACCCCGGCCCGGGGAAGGGAGTGGGGGCTGCAGCCCTGGCCGGGGGAGCTCTGGGCTCCTGCTTGAGGGCAGGTTGCTCACACTGGGGAGACATTCTCGGTCAGGGAGAGAGCTGGGCACTGGTGGAGCTGGGTCTCCTGAGGTGGATCGGTGCTGCATGCAGGGAGCGTGGGGCAGGATCCTCTCTGGGGTGCTCTGTTGCTGCTCTGCTGCCACCTGAGCAAACAGGGGTTGGAGCCTGAGGTGTGTGTGGATGCAGTGGTGCCTCTCTCCAGACCCACACTGGCATCCCATGTGGCCGTATCCTGCTTTGTGGCTGGTGCAGCCAGATGGTTTGTCCTGCTCCAGGAGGAGCAGGGTAGCTGGACACTGAGTTTTGAGGTCTCTGGCATGGCTGTTAGAAATGAAAGTTCCTCATGGGTACTGCTTGGCTTGGTGTGTAGGTGCACAGCTGTGGCCATAACTGGGGTCTCTGCAGAGCATGAGCTGTTGCAAGGGCTTTGCTCTTCCCTGCAGCAATCCGCTCTGACGGGTCGTTAGTGAGAAAACTCTTGCTGCAGCCTTTGAAGCCCATAGATGCTTTTTTGCTCCTGAGCTTGCTCCGTGCTGGGGGAGCCGCAGGGTTAGGGGGATGCTTCAGACCGTGACCTAGGTCAGAACTTGAGGACTGCTGTTGCCTTCTGCTTTAGCCCTTGTGCAAAGTGGTGACAGTCTCATGTGTGTCTGGAGTTGCATTTATCCCGAGATGTGACTTAGAATTTGGGCTGTATGGTGGGGTTTGGGCAGACAGGATTTGGGGGCATCCTATCCTGGTCCTCTCCCATCCTGTGGATCCACTGCAAAGACCCTGAGGAGCAGCTGGGGGCTTGCAGAGGGGTTTCCTCCCAAAGGGATCCGAGCAGACCCCTGCCCTGCTGCCTGGGGTCCATAGGAAGGCAAGGCTGGCGCTGCCACCTCTCCCCAACACACCATTAATTTAATGTGTCGTCTAGGAGCCTTTCACTTCAGGATAAATGGCCTTTCCGTCCAGAGCCTGTGCGAGTTACTCTGACGTTTTGCTACTGAGTAGACATGGGTAGGGGAGAGTTGGGTATTAGATTGGGTGATAGGCAAGAGAAGCAATCACTGGGAGGCCATCAATTTGGATTAAGCTTTGAGGACTGGGATATAGGGTAATCACCATCCTTCATTTCGGCGAGGTAAGAAACAAGTCAGCTTCTTTATGGATCATTATAGCAGCAGCAGGAATTGCTTCTACCCTGGCCATGGGCACGCATCCCCACCGGGCTAGAGGCAGTGGAGGAGGGTGTAAAGCCGGAGGAGCGAGTCGGCTGTGGCAGAGCACACTGGAGCAAACACGGCTTTGGAGGTGCGGGCAGGCTCTGGCCTCGCCACAGAGCTGGGTGCTGCAGCCATTTTCCTTCCCGGCTGGGATGACCCTGCCCAGGGGGCTGGTTCCCTCCCTCGATCCGACGGCTGCAGGGTGCTGGAGCTGGTTGAGGCGAGGTGGGCAGTGGGTGCCAGGACTGGTGGGAGTCGATGGGGGAGCAAACCCACCTGCTCCCCAGGGAACCCGGGTCCAGACCTGTCTGGGGGTGGGATCCCGTCTGCTCCTCCCGCAGTGCCTCCAGCCTTGGCTGGGCTTCATCCGGCTGTGTCCGCCGGCGGAGACTCCTGGATGAGTGTTGGAGCTGCTCACCGACCAGAACTTGGTCTCTGTCCCCCAGCACAGCAGTGGGGGGCACCTGCCATGGCGGGAGGGGGGACCAGCTGCTGCCTTGCTCTGTTTGCGCAGCATCCCCCACTTTCAAGCCCTGTGATGGCAGGAGTTGCAGAGCATCTCCCTGGGCCTGCTGACAGCAGCGCTCTCCAGGCATCTTCCTCCCGCCCGCCCGCGCACGCCCACGCGCAGCCAGCGATAAAAGGCTCAGCCCCGTAAACAAGGGGGAGAGGAGGAGTGATGAAATGGAAATGGGGCAGCGGTCTGAGGCGGGGGAGTGCGGGTGTGAAGCCTGAACCAGCCGAGCTGAGCTGGTGGGGCTGGTGCAGCTGGTGCGCTGCCTGCACGCTGCCTCTGGCTGCAGTGGGGAGATGCTTGCGGGCCGGCAGGGAGGAGAAATCCGTTTTGGACTCGCTGAGCGGAAGGCCTCTCTTCCCTTTTGTTTGTACTTTTTTTTTATATCCGAGTGCTTCCTTTTCCAGAAGCTGTCATTTTACATAAACCTCTCAGCGAGGTACATCCATTCCCGCTGCCAAAATCTCCATATCAAACACTTGTAACATGCCGCTGAACTGACAGCCCTGACTATACACGCTCCGTGGCTTTACAAAGGGATGCTGCGTCGGTGAAGGATATAAATACACGCATTGAAATGACACGCAGTGCGCTCACTCTCCAGCTCGCTCTCCCTTGCTTTCTTGCTGCCCAGTTAAAATTTATCTGCAGCCTCGGCACGGGTGCCTGTGGCCCTCCTGGCAGCACCGCTGCACCCGCCTGGCACTGGTGTGAGTGGAGGAGATGCAGGGCGGGCGGCTGACATGCTGCACAGCGCGCTGCTGCAGCGGGCGCAGCGCTTGGGTGTTGCATGCACCGCGGGGAGCAGGGTGCAGCTGGGCGGCAGCATCCCCGGTGGGCGTGGGAGGCAGGAGACCCCAGGCAGCGATGCCTGCTGCCCGTGTGTGCGGGAAGCCTTTGCTGGTGCGGTGCCTTGGAGCTGAGCACCGGCTGGAGTGGCCTTCCCGCTGCCCAGGCGCAGGCAGCAGGGTGCAGGCAGGATGCTCCTGCCTATCAGGCAAGGGGCACCTGCCTGCGGTGAGGGGAGGGGGCTGGGGCACCAGCAGCGAGGAAACAGTGCTAACCGTGCTGGAGCAGTAAGGGCTTCTCCATCCCAGCAAAGCACCTGAGTTTGCCTTTTTTTTAAAAAAGGGGGTCTGATGCAAAGGCAGCCTCGGGGCCTGGCACCCCAGGCAGCCCTGCCCCGGGCTGGTAATGTGCTTGCAGCCGCTGCAAGGTCAGGAGCCCGTGAGTAGGCTGCACCCCGGGCTCCCCGGGAATCCTTTCCAGGCTGGGTGCAGCTCTGTCTGCACCTTCTGCCTTGCAGCAGCCACGGGTCAGAGAGCGACCCAGCATCGCCCTGCCACGGGCTGGGTTTGTGAACGCAGGCAGTCGCTCTGGGATGTGGCCTGTCTCCCCCTGCTGCAGCGCGGCCGCTGCTTGTTTGCCCTGAGCCCCCCTTGTTCGGTGAGCAGTGGCTCCGCTGTGGCCGGGGCTCCTGTGCCGGTGGGACATGGAGGGGCAAGCAGCTGTCCCAGCCCCGGGACGGTGCAGCCCCAGGGTAACCCACGCTCCTGGTGATTCAGCAAGAGTGGGGCTGCTTGGCTTGGAACTCTCTTTGCTTCAAATCCAATTTTAATGGGAATGTGGGGACAGAGGTAGTTAGGCAATCCAACTACTTTCTTTGAAAAGAAAGAGTCTTTTCTTCTGGATAAAATTCAAATCCAACCCCAAATCTCTATTTCTTTGCAAAAGAGAAGGAAGGAAATGCAAAATGTGCTCCCCATCCCCCCAAGTCTATTGGTCTTGCAGCTGATGAGCAGAATCAGTCCTGCTCCTCCTGGGACTCCCTCCCTCCTCTTTGGAAAGAAGTTGCTGTCGGTGTTGTAGCCGCGTGCTGCTGGGCTGGCCGCGAGCACCGCTCGGCTGTTCCCCAGGACAAGACGTGGTTATCCAGGGGAGCAGTGGGATGCTGGAGCAGGCTGCAGGGGAGCAGGCTCTGCTTGAGGGCTGAGAGCTCCCACAGTCTCTTATACCCTCCCCAGGGCTGCCTTGGGGGCCAGGTGAGCTCCAAGGGCCACCGTGTTCCTTCTGCACCTGGACATGCCGCAGGGTTCTCTTGGGTGGTGCAGACCCCGCAGGGCTTGGAGACATGGGCCAGCACCAGCCCGGGCTGGGAGGCTGCAGGTCAGGGAAGGGCAGCAGCAATAGAGGTCTAGGCAGGGGAGAGACATGGCTAGAGACAAGGACTGCGTAGCTGGGCTTCCCCAGCAGCTGGGGTTCTCTTGGTTCCCTCCTGTGTAGAAACTGGAGCTCTCCATGAGCAGCCTAAAACAGATGGAGGCTGCCTGTGTCTGGAGTGGGGGATGCGCTGCTGTGGGGACGGGGCTATAACTGCGGGGTCTGTGTGTGAGGCAGGACCCATCCCCACCTGTGTGATCTGTTGGGGCATCCCATGATGGAGCAGAGCTGGCGGGTATCCCCTGCCCCCCCTTGCACCCTTGTCCACTGCGTTAACGGGCCTTGCTTCATTGCAGCCCCTGAGGAGGGTTGGGGTGAGCTCCCCGTGTGCTGCTGCCTTTGCCGGTGGCTCATCGAGCACCACTCGGCAGCAGAGCAGCTCTGTCCTTCCTCTGGCTCTGCTGCTGGAGCACCTGGAGCAAACTGGGAGCAAAACTGCATGGGACGTGAGGCTCACTGGAGCAATGTGGGCTGTGCTTGCTGTGTTATGTGGCTGCGTTGCTCCATTCATCTTTCCCTTAAAAACGGAGCACGCTGGCTGGTGGCGCGGGCTTTTACTGGCAGAGCGTGTACCCCATCATTTGTAATGCTACGCTTGGAGGTTTCTGCTGGTCTTACAGACAGGAACCTTGACGTGGGAAATATGACAGTTATTTTTTTTAATGTAATACCATTAAAATGGTTTTTAATTGAGTTCATTTCTGCAAGTTCGATGATAAATTTTTAAGCACCTCAACTTGGAGAGACAGGTCTGCACTCAGCTCTTCCGCTTCTTGCGTGAGAGAAGCTCCAGGACCTGAAATGTTTCTAAACTGCTGCTTCTCCGTCCTCAGAAATCCTCTGAGATCTGTGCCCCCCAGCTAAGGGGAAGCTTGGCACGTGCATGGGGTATGCGTGTCCCCCCAAAGCTCCTGTCCACTGCAGCTCCGCTGCCTGGGCTGGCACTGCTGAGGGATGTGGGGATGCTCTGCGTCGGGCCTCCGGAGACCTGAGCTTGGCCAGGCATGCCAATGGAGGGTTTGTGTTGGCTCCCACCTGGGGGAAGGTGTGTGGGGGCTGATGTGGAGCGATCACCTGGGGCTACATCGCCCCAGCTGCATGTGGGGAGGGTGCGCTTGCAGCCGGGTGCATTGCGGTGCCCAGGCTGAGCGGTGGGTGGGAAGCCTCTGCTCTGCCTTGCCTCTGCAGCTCCTTCCAGCTGGGATGAATCAGCCTTTCCCAAGGACCATTAGTGATCTGCCACCACTGTAGCCTTGGGTCCTTTGGGAGAAGGAGCCGTGGAGGGTGAGGGCAGTGGTGGTTCAAGCTGCGATGCCATCTGCTGCCCTCACTAGCATATAGGCACAGACCTTGCGTCCTCGTACTGCTCTTTTTAGAGGAGAGAAGCGCACCCAGGTGGTGATGCTCCTCGGTGTGAGTGGCCCAGGCAGCACCAACATGCTGGGGCTGGCAGCTGCCGGGGATCATACTGTCCCCGGAGGCTGTTGTGCCCGCTGTGGGCTTGGGACAGTCCCCATGGCTGAAAGTAGGGATTTCTTTTTCCCATGTTGGAGGGAACCATCCAGGTTTGGTCCCTGGCTCAGCCTGGAGCCCCGTGTTCATCCCCGAGGGAGCGATGACTGTTCTGGCACTGGGAGCCAGCCTGGAGCTGGGATGGGTGTGTGGCTGAAGTCTCTCCAGGCTGATGTATGGATGTTCAGGGAGGGCCCAGCCGTAGAACCAGAGAAGGCTGCTGCTGGGGAAGGGGCCTGTGGAAGGAATGGGTCCGGCTCTGCGCTTGCTGCGGGTGCTGGCATGGCACTGCTCCGCTGGCTGGGAAATTCCTGGTTTCTGATTTCCCAGGAAGGGCTGGCTGGCGTGCGCACGCTGAGGAAGAAGGCGGGAGTCTGCAGATGAGCAGCAAATCAAGCACAAAATGCTGCGTGGTTTGAGATGGGGCTCATCGGTCCACGGCTGTGCTGAGGGGCAGGGTCCCCTTGGCCTGTGGAGCCTCGGGGGTGCTGTAGATCCAGAGGGGTTTGGCCGAGAGATGAGCACCCGGCCCCAGCACCGCTCCTGGCCATTGCTCCCCCCTTCCCTCTCCTTGCTGCTGTGGTACACAGGCGGGCGGGTGGGTAAGTGTGTTGGGCGGCTGTGCACAGCCCTGCATGCTGGGTTTGCCCATCTGCTCTCGGTGGGGAAGGGGATGTTGGGGGGGCTTTGGGCAACAGGCTCAAGGGGAGCATCGCCCTTGGCTCCATTCCCCTTGCAGGACCCAGCGGGGCGGCAGCGTGGGCAGGCGGTGCCTCTCACCAGTGTTGCCAGTACCTGCTCTTGGTTAAGTGCCCACCCTCCCGCTGGCAGCGGCAGCTGCTGCTGCTGAGCCGGGCTGGGAGCAGCCCCCGGTGCCAGCTGCCTCGGGGCTGCCTTCCCTTTTCCCCTCTTTGTCTGGAGGCTTTTTCCCTCCCTGCCTGCACGCGTTCCTGCAGGAGCGCTGGCATTGGAGGCAGGAGAGCGCAGGCACGGGGAGAGGGGGAGCTGGAGCTGGGCAGAGGGGTCGGTTAGGCTGTGGGCTCCCGCTGAGAGTGATGGAGGGAAGATGGTCTCTGCAGGCAAAGTTCATGAACGTTCATCACTGGCGATGGGAAGTTTTTGTACGTGCTGATTAACTGCCTCCCTCTGATGTGACATGGCAAGATAAAATATGAGCGACTGCATTCTTTGACTTAAAACTTAATTAAAACTATATATCAAAAACGTAAGACCCTAGGCTTAATAAAACCTGATAAAATTATACTAATACACTTCAATTTCAATCCAAGGCTCCCTGATGGAAGTGTGTGAGAGGCTGAACCCATAACTAGATTAGAAACACCTCCTATGCAATATTTATGGCGCTGTCCTGCTTGAGATGCATGGCCTCTGAGGAAGACTCTGGCACTGTGATGAAGAGGAGTTGTCAGCCCAGCTTACATGTAAATAGGAGAGAGGGCAAGATCATGCAGGCATGCTGCTGGCAGGGGGAGAGCGACTCTGGGGCTGCACTGGCCCTGGAGGATGAGCTCAAGGAGGGAGGGATGCTGCTCCCCCCCATGCCGCCGTGCCCTGGGGACGCCTCTGTACCCTGTCCCTGCCTGTGCCGCACAGCGTTGCCGCAGTCCCTGTCTGCGTCGCCGGTGGCCCAGCAGCCGTTTGTCGGGGTGAAGGGAGAGGTCGCGAGCTCTGGCAGGTGGGTTCTGCCCGCAGGCTCCTGACAGCTGCCGATAGCTGTTGGCCGCTTTGCCTTTACGGGGTGATTTATTGAGTGAGATGCTGCATGTTGGATTAGAGGCTTAGAGCCAGAGCCCTGCGATTAGGAGCGGAGTGGAGAAAACGAGCCTGTTAGTTCACTGTGTGGCTATCCCGGCAGGGAAGGTGGCTGTTAAGCTTCTGGGACGTGATTTTGGGGTGGAGGTGCCCCTCCGCTCCCTCCTCTCCAGGCAGAAATCAGCAGGAGCGCCCAGTCCTCCGTGCGTTCCCTCCAGCGCAGCCTGGAGCATCCCTGCCACTGGAAGTGCTCACTCAGCCTTTCCTTGCTGGCCCCATATCCCCAGAATTTCACTTTCAGGCAGAAATGTCCCAGGTTTGTGTCTGCAGAGGGGTTTGTGCCTGGGGCAGGTGTCACCTGGGGCTGTTTGGTGGGGTTTGGGGTTACTGGCGGGGCTTGGCGCGGCTCAGCCGGCTGCAGTGCCACCTCGCCCCGGCGACGCGGGAAGCAGCTCTGGTAGACTGCTAATGTGGAGCATAAATCGTGGTGGAGACAGGGTAGGTCAGAGGAGGGAGGCAGGACCAGTAAAGCATTACGGTCAATGAGACTCTGTCCTTAGAGGAGAAACTGGGGTCTAATTACAGAGTAAAGGGAAAACACGCAGCGATGCTTTACAGGGACGGGCGGCTGGCACGGCCGTGGGAGCGCTGCCCTGCCCCACTGCCCACCAGGACACGCTGCACAGCCGGCACTGCAGGCTCCGGCGTCCTTGCCCACTGCATTGGCTAACGCTGACTCTGCGTCCTTCACTGCCAGCCCTCTCCCCGCTGCAGTGGGCTTTTGGGGGCCATGCCCACTTTTTGATGTGTTTGCATGCAGCCTGGAGCAACGTGCTCTCAGGGCTTGCAGCAATGGCAGCTGATGTTTGGAGCAGGGGCGTTTCTATTGCCTTTGGTTCCTTGGGTTTCATCTAAACCCATTGGGACAGCCCATCCCTGTCTTGGCTGAGGCCGATCTGCAGCCAGCTCCCGGATGGGATGCTGAGCGTGGAAGGGCCCCGGTGTACGGGGTGGCCAGAACTGTCTATTGGGGCTTGGGGTGCAGCCAAGGGCTGGTGGGCTGCTGGGATCTGGCGCTGCTGAAGGGCTCTGTGCCCATCTCCCACACCCAGGGACTGTGGCTGTGGCTGGCCCGTCATTCCCCTCTCTCCTCTCCCTTCCTGGTGACAGGGTGTGTGTCTCCAGGGCGTGCTGATGTGTGTTAGTGTTTTTCTGAGGCAGTGGCAAGCCTGCAGCAAGCGGCCTGGCTTGACCCCGGGTACTGGAGCCGGAGGCGAGGCGGGCGCTGGGCTGTTGGGGAGCCCCTTCCCTGGGCAGGAGGGGACCTGGCAGGCAGCAGCAGCATCGGCTCTGCTAGCCGCAAGGTCCCTATCCCCTTGCCCACTCCCCACATCCCCCGGGAGCTGGAGGTAAGGGTAGAGCAAAAGGAGAAGGGATGGGTGTTTGCAAGCCGGTGTCCACCTCCTGCCCATCTCTGCCCACCCCGCTTCCCTCCTTCCCCAGGCTTTGCCCCTGGTTTGCTCCCTTGTGCCATTCCTTCTCCCCAGCCCCGCGTGGGGACGGTGGTGCACAGTGCTCCGTGGAGCTGTATTTTCAGAGACTGCGGGGGATGTCGTGTGTGTAAAATTAGCACTGCCTTGTTAGTCCTTTTCAGGCTAATTCGGAGTGAAATGCTTTAGCAGCGGTGGGCTGATTCTATCAGGAGAACAAGAACTAATTAAATTCACTCTGACCATCAAGCAGTAAATTATTTATACCCAGACAGATGCAATCTAATCTGTAGCATCCAGCCCCACTGAACTTGCATCCTCCTTGGTTCGGGGTGAGGAGCAGATTAAATGTGGAGGGGGGCAGCAGGAGGGCTGGGGGGGCAGAGCAAGGGCAGCCAGGGAAAGCAAATCTATTTTCCCCTCCAGCACTGGCACTGCGATGGGACCCCTCTGCCAGCACTACGGCCCCATGTGGGGAGCTGGGGGGCTGCGGGGGTGGGAGTGGGGGGGAGCAGCTGGAAGAAGAGTTGGGGTGTCCCCTGACAGCTGCCCGTTTTCATCCATCTCAGGGAGCTGGCATCAGACCCCTGCCATCAGCCCGGGAGGTAGCAGGGCAGGCGCTGCCCTTTGCCGAAGCTGGTGGGGAGGTGCGGAAGTCCTTCTCCTCTTCCTCCTCCTGGGGAGGAAGGCAGAGCACTGTGCAGAGGTGAGGGCAGGTTCCTGCTGCTGTGTCTGGGTCCCCGTGCAGGTCACCCCACGCTGCCGTGTGATCTCCATCACACCCCTCCCTGCATCTCCTGCAGGCCCAGCGGCTGCGGGCAGGGCGGGCAGCTCAGCTCGGGGCAGATACAAACTGTTATCATCTCCTTAAGGATTTACTTTTTTGGTTATCTGACCCTGGTGTCTGATTAGATCATTCTTGCATCTCGGTGGTAACATGAGCTTTGACTGCTTAAAAGCTGCAGTTCACTCTAATTACTATTGAGCCGAGATCCCTCTCCTTCTCTTGAATCGAAAGGAAAGAATGAAAAATCATTTGCTGATTCTTCAGGGGGTTGTAAAGGATTCCAGCAACCTGGGAAGCTGCTCTGGTTGGGGCTGGGTAAAACTGTGTGTTAAAAATTTTCTGGCCATTATTTATATTAGAGGGACACGAGGAGCTAATTGCAGAGCATCCAAGTCAATGCATTGCAGGGCTGGTCCTTGCCTTCTTGGGGAAGATCTCCGTCCCTTACTTGGGCAGGCGCAGCATCAGGAAGGCTGGTTTAACTGGTGAGAGCTCTGTCTGCTGGTGCCAGGGCACAAGCACCCAGTTCTGCTCTGTCCAGGAATGTGACTGGCGCACAGTCGGGTCATCAGCAGGATTAGCAGAGCTGGGTTTGTGTGTTTTCCAGCCATAGCTCCTGGTCGGGCAGGGGAGCAGCCAGGCAGGCACCCAGAGCAGCGTGCGGCCCGGAGCAGCATTTGTCCCCGCTGGGAGCTGCCCCGCTGCTCCCGCAGCCAAGGGGGTGGGAGGGGGACGGCTCCTCTGGAGGCAATTTTGGGCTCTCACTGCATTTATTAAGGTGTTTAAGGATAAATCAGCTGTTAAACAGCCCATGCCCATGTGGGCTGAGTTCCTCTGGTCTCCAGTGTGGAGGGCTGGAGCACAGCTTTCTTCAGGGCTGCCCAGTAATTCTTCCCGATAACAGGAGGTGGGGGCAGGCTCCAGCGCTTGTGCCTTGTTTGCATGAAGCACTCACTAGCTTTGAAATAATACTTTCCACAACAAATTTATTTTTCCATACCTCAAGGTAAAGGCGCAGACAAAAGTCTCCATCAGCGTTACGTGTTGCAAAGCTCGCGGGTGTGAGAGGCATGGGGTGCTGCTCCTCTCCTCCAGCTGCGCTGCGTTTTGGGACGGTTGAGCCCAAATGGTGTTTGCATTTGCACCAGTGATTAATCTCTGTAACAGGGGAGGGAACTCCTGTTATGAATCAGGCTCATAACTCTCAGCACACATATTTCCAAAGCTCTGTTGAACTATTAATCCTCCTGGCTCCCTGGAGTAGGGAGGATGGAGGGGGAAATGTCACCTTGTGGCAGGAGAGCTGTGATACGCAGCCAAGCCAGCCAGCTCTGTCTTGGAGATGGCTCCTGGTCTCCAGATCACTCCGATGGACCATGTGGCCTCGCAATTGATTTAAAAGAAAAAAAAAAAAAAGGCAACTGCTTAGCTCTGGTTTTGCTGCTGCTGAGAGGACAGATTTGCCTGCTGGCAGCTATCTGCCATTAAATGGATGAGCTATTCAAGTGTGGGTTATGGATTTAGGATCAGCCTGACTGTGCTGGAGAAGACACACAATGCTGAGCCCAGATGGATGTGTGGTCCGGGATGGGGGCCCGGGGGGAGCTGACATGCTCTTTTCAGTAGCAGCAGAAGGTGGGATGGAGGAGCCTTTACCAGGAGTAGATAACCTTGCAAAGGGCAAGAAGCTCCTCCAAACTCCTCCGTCTGCATGTGCGGGTGGCTTGGCTGGGTCCCCCTCTAGCTGTGTGCAAGGGAGATTCACCTGAGTGGGGGGAGACAGGATGTGCTGCTGCCTCCATGAGCAGAACGGCTGAAAGCGGAGCAGGAAAAGTGAGCCTGGGTTTCAGCTCACGGCCGAATTGGATAACAGGGAGTTGATTAAACAGGCTCTGCTCCGAAGAAGGAATTGGCAGTATCCCTCTGGGTTTGGTGAAATTGGCTGGAAGGGACCAGGGGCTGTGCACATGGCAGCGCTGGAGGAGGGGGCGATGGGGCCAGGGCTGCTTCATCCCCATGACCCACCACAGCTGTGCAGCGCTGCCTGCAAACCCACCCTGGAGCCAGTGGGCAAGCTCCCGGCGAGCTCCTGGCTTCCTCAGTGCCTCTTCCCATGGCGAGCGTGTTGCACTCTCACAGCCCATCAGCAGGGCAGTGCCAGCGGCAGGGTGTGGGAGCAGCTTGCTGGGACGGCTAGCCAGTGCCACCGCCGTCCTTCTCCCTGCCAGGCGACATTGGGAGAGGAGCCTTGCTTGACCTGAACATTTCAGAGTCTGGGAGCAACTTCCAGGCTGCAAACATCCCTTTCCAGCCCCAGAGCTGCCACAAAAATCTTCACTGCTCCTGCAGGCAACCAGCACACATGGCCCTGGCATCCACGGGGACAGTGTGGCAGCAAGGGAGTGAGCTGGACCTGCTCCTGCCCTGCTGACAGCCAGCAAGGAGAGGGACCTGCTTTTTTGTTTTTGGCTCACGAGGATTGCCTGTACATTGAGCAGCCAGAAGATGAAGCAGGAGGAAGGCATCTCCCTGGTGTTGCTCCTAGTAGGGCGGGATGCCACGTGCTCACGGCCCGGGGATGCGCCCGTGGTCCCAGTGCCGCCGTCTCCCTGGCCCGCGAGCGCTCCCGGAGATGCCAGGCTCGGGCAGCGGGTGGAGTCCAGCCCAGCACCACTAGCACTGTTCAAGAAGCACAAGCATTTTAATTTTTTTAATTTTTATTTTCCATTTTTGACATCGTTCCTCAACCCCTCTATCGCGCTCCTTGTTAAGCTGTTAAATCACTGCATTTATTTAGTACAAGCATTGCTGAGAGCTCATTTTTATCTTGGTGAAAACCAGACTTGCTCATGGGCACATAATGAAATTGTATAAATATACCCTTAGCTGGGAATCTAATTTATTTTTCCTGTTCATTATGGGGTAGAAGGCCATTATGAGATGTATAACTTTTTTTTTTCCCAGTGCTGGAATTGAAAGGCTGGTTCGGGCTCTTTTTATACTGATGATTTTGTCCTGATTCAATTTAAAGCTGGTTAGAGCTCAAATACTGTAGCATAATTGACAAAGATCAGTGTGGGTTGTAATGCTAATGTCTTGTCTATGGCTCCGGCAGCAGCGCTGGGCAAAGGCAAGTTGGAAACAGCATCCAGTTGGATTTGTGGCGTGCCCAGGGCGGACACGAGGAGTGGGGCTGAGCTGCCTGGGAGCGGCACATCATCCGCAGGCATCCCCGCCGAGCTGTGGGAGCACGGAGCCCAGCTCGCCCCATGCTGTGGAGAGTGGCAGTGGCCCGGCCCTGGGGTCAGCAGGACGTGAGTCTGTCCATTTGTCCATCAGCAGGATTGATTTTTGACTGTATTGATATTGCTATAAAGTCATGTTTATAGAGCTATAATTAAGCGGGGCCATTTAGCAGGCAGTGTTAAGTGCTAAGCAGATTTATGGCACAGTTCAGCCTTCTGCGGTGTTATATTTCACCATGAAGTACACCAGGTTTTTATGTGTTCTGCGATTGTGTTCGTTTGACAGTGATTAGTATAATGGGGGTTTCCGGGGTCGTGTTGCCAAGCTAAGGAAACAGCAATTATGGTCCCACTGCAGTATCAACTTAATTGCATCCATTTGCAAGCGACACGAGCCCGGGTGCACGGGAGCAGCTGGTGGGGCGAGCCCTGGCCAGAGCCTTCGCCGCCCTGTGCCTGCCGGCCCCGTCCTGCCCCTGGCCGGGGAATGATGCTTCCTGCTCCGCTGGCTGCGACTCTGCAGATTCATTACTGAGCAGAAGGAAGGGCATCTCTTGTGCATGTGCATGGTGTTGCTGCCCAGCACTGGGTGCTCCGGGAATGGCCGCAGTGGGCTCCTGTACAGGCTTGGCTGGAGCAAAGGCACCACTGCCAGGGTACCCGTGGGTTTGGGGTTCCTGGCACCAGGGGGATGGCATGGGAGAGCCTGGGGGAACAGGCTCTTTGGGGCAGCAGCAGCCCCAGGGGCTGGCGGTGCTTTGCTGGCATTGCCTGGGGCCGGGTTATCTCCCTGCGGCTGCATTTCATCCTTGCTCACTTCCATCGCGTGACTTGAGCTTGCTGTTGGCAAGCAGCGGTGGGGGCACAAGGATGGATGGTCGGATGTCTTTCCCCTGTGCTTGGGAGCTGCGTGGCCGGGAGACAGGCAGGCCAAGAACTGCAGGCAGAGCGGGAGAAGGGAGCAAACAGATCAGAGGGCGAAAGTGCCACCGGTGAATTTGCAGCGGTGCAATTAGAGCTAACCTTGGCATGCACTTGTCAGCCTTTCTTTTGAACTCTCTCCCCCAATGGCTTTCCTGAGAACTAGAGATTTACTGGCTCAGCCGTTCACCATCCTGATAAGTTGCAGAGTGGTTAATAGAAACCCAGTGAAGGCTGGGAAAGAGCCTTTCCTGAGCATCAGGAATTTCTGTGCCCTTCTGTGGGCAGGTCCCATCCTTTAGCAGGGCGTAGGAAGCACCTGGGGATGCCGGGGGATGCAACGGGCAGGAACTCTGCTGTACTGCTCTGCAGGCAGGGCCCGTGGGCAGTGGGGCTGGCCCTCCTGCCATCGGGGACTTGGCACTCTGCCTGCCCAGGAGTGGCTAGAGGGAAGCAGCTCTGCAGGAGCTGGGCAGGATGGGGACACGTGTCCTGCTGCGGGATGCCGGTCCCTCGCCTGCTGACCTAGAAGCAGTGGAGCATTGCGTGAGGCTCCTGGATGCACTGCCGTGAGTGCAGTGGTCCCACCTCTCTTCACAAGTGGAGATTGGGTTAGGGAAAGGGCAGTCTTCCTTGCTCTTGCTCTTGCCCTTGCTATGCGCACTTTCCCAATTCACTGCAGGAATCAGATGGGCTTTTGCCGACTAAGAGGTGTTAAATGGCTCTAAATACTCTTCATGCTGCAATATCTCCACCACAGCATTTAATTGAGTGCCACAGAAATGCCTATAAATAAATGTAATATGCCTGTGCCAGTACCCTCCTACAGCATCTTGGAGCTTGCAAGAAAGTTGACAAGTGGCTTGTGCTCAGGCTGCAGCTCCTGCCCTCCCCTCCCCACTCCTGCCCTTTTCTTTTTTCCCTTTTTTCCCCCCATCTGAGAGCGAGTGGGTCCAGTCCTGTGTCCGTGTTCCCCTGCTCTGCCTGCCCCTCTGCAAGGCTGTGGCTTTTTGCCCTGCTTGTAGGTGAGCTGTTGCTGCCACGCTGGGTGCACAGCACAGCGCCGTGTACGGCTGCATGCCCCTAGGCCCAGGGAGCCTGGGTGCAATGAGCCCCTCCGTGGCGATGCCATCCCGTTGGGATGCAGCTGCAGGAGTTGGGGATGGGGGAGTGTGGAGCAGCAGCCCAGTCCCGAGCTGCAGTGCCCGTTGGGATGGGACTGGGAAGCTCCTTGCAGGCATCCCTGCTGCCTCCGTCATCCCTGGGGGCCACATCCCCAGGCTCTGGGCCCAGCAGGTATTCAGGCTGGGCGCTGCACGCGTCTGCATCTCGGAGTCAGCCAGCGAGGAACAAACACAAGCGCAGGGAATCAGAGAGCAGAGGGAAGGGTATGGAGCATTTCACGACTGTTTATGCTGTTCCTGCATCTGTATTTGTGTCCAGATTCCTTTGCGATTGGAGATTCATATACACCAAAATAGACGGATTTCCCACCAGACTGCCTTAAATCTCTGGCATATCAGTCTTTGAGTCCAAGCAGACAAAATGTCTCTGTTGTGCTTTATCTGTTGTAAAAGATACTTTTTGGTTGCTGGTGTGCAGAGCTCCCTCCTGAGAAGTGCTGCTGAATTCCTTCCACATTCCTTTCCCAGAGCCTTTATTAGAGAGAATAAATAACAAGCTTAAGGAAAGGGGGGAGTGGGCAGCCGGGCGCTCCTTGGCGTGCCACGCAGCCTGGTGCAGCCGCTGTGGGAAGCGCTGGGTGCCCCGGGGCGCTGGTGCCACAGGGTGCCCCGGCTGCGTGGTCCCCTCCCTGGCTGTGGCTGCAGGGCAGGGAACAGCTGGCTGTGTGCATGGGGCTGTCCCTGTTGGCACCCCCCGGCCAGGGTGCTCCATGTGCCCAGGTGGTCACTGGGGAGGCTGTGGGGTCCCCGGGACCCCCCTGTACTGGGCGGCCAGCCGGACCCCTCTCATTGCAAGGGAGCCTTGGGGCCTCACTTAAGATCCTCAGCCAACTGAGATCCCTAAATAGGATCCTCAGACTCATCATTTAACTGCCTCTTCAGTGCTGATGAGCCACTCTGATGTTACTATTTAAAATCCTAATTGCTTTAATCAGCTCGCCTTTAGCCGCAGCTCAGCCAGCGGAGTCCAGGGGCTGAGAGCTCTCCTGCTCCCCTTCCGCCCGCAGAACCCCGCGCTCTCCAGGCGCAGCTGCAGCCTGGGCACCCACCGCGCAGGGATCCAGCATCCCCTGGTCGCGGCCCTCTGCTGCTCTGCGCCGGCATGTGCTGGTGGTGGAGCTTGGCCACGGGCTGGTGGGATGGCCGGTGCGATGGCTGTGGAGCTGAGCCCTGGAGAGGGGAAGGACAAGGACCTTAGCAGATGAGGAGACAAGGAGCTGCTGTTACCAAGGGCTGAAGGATTCCAATGCTTTAATGAGCTGGGAATTCCCTGTGTCCTCTCCTGTAGCTCCCTGCGCTCACCTTTATCACCATTAATTCTGTTCCATGGTCAGAATAATTTCTCCCTTCCAGCAGGACCAAGGACACCCCCCAGTCCTGCTCCCGTTCCCATGCAGTGTGCAGCCAGCCCCTAGGAAAGAGAGACATGTTCCAGCCCGCAGCTGCAGCTTTGCACTTGCGGCTTCTCTTGTAGTGGTGGCGCGGGGGCTGAGGTGGGAGCGGGTGGGCTGCAGCCAGCCCTGTTCCTGGATTTGGTGCCCTCCAGCCCCTTCCTTATCCGAGTGCAGCCTTCGGGCATTTCTCCGTCCCCAGCTGGCTGTGGGGACAGGGGGCAGAGCTCTCCCCAGGCTGCGCTTGCAGCCAGGCTCGCTGGGATAGATGGGGGAGTGCCAGATTAAAATAGCATGGCGCTTCCCAAGCTAGGGAGCCTTGCAGCAGGAGCCGCGTGGTGGAAAGACACCCACGCGGCTGCGCCGAGGAGGAGGAGGAGGGTGCCGGCTGATCAGCGCCTGACCGGCTGCGCAGGGCAGGTGCGGAGGGGCAGGAGACAAGAAGACCCAAATCTGTGGGCATAGTGCTACCAGTGAGGGACCCCTCCCCACCTTCATTGCCCCTCTCCAGTTCTGCTTGGAGGTGTGCAGGCGCAGGGTGATCCCCAGGGCTGGTTCCCTTCCTTGGCTTGAGGCTTTGTGGCTGCTAAAAGCTGGGATGGGCAGGAGGGATGCATTTGCTCTTTGCCAGGGGGCACTTGGCAGAAGAGGGATGGGGGGGACCGGGGTGCTCAGCGCTGGCAGGGGCTGGCAGCCCGCAGGCAGGCTGGGAGGAAATGAGCAGGAAGCTGCCTGCTGTGCCTGGCGATGCCGACTTCCCCGCCGGGGCTGACGGGCTCTCTGCTGCGGCTTCTCCTCTCTTGCCAAGCCTGGCAGCGTGGAAGGCGTTTGTCAGGGGACGGTGCCGGCACCCCGGGCATGAGTGCCAGCTCTCAGGGACAGGCTGCCCCTCGCCTTCTGTCGTGCCGTGTCTTGGCTTCTCTGGGGCGGTGCGTCCTACCTGCAGCCCCTCTGCCAGTGCCAAGCAAGCCCCTGTCCTCATCCCACCAGGCTCAGGGGTGTGTGGCTGCTCCAGCCTCTGGACACGTCCCTGTGGGGCACTAGTGGCCATGGGGAGCTGGCCCCCCACCTCCCCTCCATGCTGGGTTTAGGGGCAGAGCAGTGTCCCCCGGCCCTGGGAGCACCCGTCCCTTGGGGCTTGGTGCCTCCCTCGCCTGGCGCCGTGGCTCGGCAGCCTGCTCGCTGCTGGGTACCCGGTGATGGATGGGCAATGTGCAGCAGTGGCCCTGGGGCTGTGTTGTCCCAGAATATCCCTGGATGAGCAGAAAACCTCATACAGTGGATTGCACAACTCACAGCAGACTTCCCGGGGAGTGAGGACATTTCCACATTTATTCAAGGACATCCCTTCTCAATTAAATCCCGGCATGGGCTAAACAAATGGGCTGCTGAGATCAAAGGGTTTTTTTTTTCCACTTTTTTTTTTTCCAAATCATTGAAAAGATGCATTGGAGGGCAAGTGGTGTGTTTGGCTTCCATTTGCCTGGTGGGGAGGAGAAACTTCCATTTAATTCGCATAAAGGCATTTGCCTGTGTTAATGTAGAAGTGGAGAGCATGTAATTGTTGGTCCAGGGGTGATGGCCATGGGAGACCGTGGCAGCTGTGGGTGAGCCCGTCGGCATGGGATTGCCTGTTGGCATGGGATTGCCTGTTGGCATGGGATTGCCCGTCATGCACCGGGAGTTGAGTGGCCGATCGCCGCTTCACCGCAGCCTCAGCCCTGAGGTGCAGCACCGGCCGGGACCGGGCTGGGGCCCCTCAGGGTGATGCCCCATCCCCTCCCAGGCAGCTGTGGATCCGGCCCCAGGACGGCTCCCTGTGGGGCTCCAGGGCAGCCCTGAGCCCCTCACCATGGGGTTGGGGGGTTGGCCCCTGCTTGGCCGTGTGTCAGGGTTGGAGCCCAAGCATCCCCCCGCTCCACCTCGGGCTCCTTGGGGATTGATGGTGTCATTAAAGCGTCAGGCTGGCCCAGGGCTGGCCCTGCTGCAGGCCAGGATTTATGGTGGAATCTGCCTCGGCAAAGGTTTTATTGCGGCCGTTAAACAGCCGATTGTGTGCTGGGGGGCCGGCAGTGCTGGGGCGGCTGGGCAGGGTTCAGCCTTGTTTACTGCCGGTGCAGTGAGGGTCTGCTCTCACAATCATCGTTAATGATGGGGGTCGCTCTCCTGGGGACCCCTTGCATGGGGGGCAGTGCCAAGATCCCCCCAAGCTCTGAGGGGCTGTGATGTGATGCTGCAGCTGCATGGGCAGCCGTCCTTGTGCAGGCAGAAGGGGCCGAAGCTGTGCTTGTTTGGCAGTGAAACCCAGGGCCGTGTCTGTGGAGGGGCAGCTGGAGCCGGCTGAACGCGTTCAGCTCTACCCCAGCCTGCCGGGGTCTGTGAGCTGCCAGCGCTGCCTCCGGCTGGGACACTCGCGGCTGAGGGTGGGCACTGGGGCTGTGCCAGGCAGGGTAGTTACCTGCTGCTGGTGCCACTGCCGGTGTTGCTGGCACTGCACTCTCCTCAGCATCTTCTGCCAGTGGCTCATGACCGGACAGCCATGCTTGACCGATGTTGTGCCATTCCCTCCCGTGGGCATCCTTACACCCCAGAGCTGACTCCTTGATATTGCTCTGGCCATCACTCAGGCTTTGTGCTCTCTCCCCATAGCCCCCAGCGAGCGCCAGAGCCCCCAGGAGATGGGAGGACGTGCGGAGGCAAAGAGCCTGTGCAGCATCTGTGAGTGCAGCAGACCTTGGAGCCATGGAGGTGTATGCTCCCGCGGCATGCCCATGCTGGCAGCAGCAGGCACCGTGGGACCGTGTTCGGTGGGAGCCCCGAGCGCCGACCCTGCAGGCCAGCCCGTCCTGCAGTGGCAGCCCCAGCTAGGCTGTGGGGCATGAGGCTGCGTTGTCGGGGGTGCAGAGCAGAGCGCCGTTTGGCCGCGTCCAGCCCCGGGGTCCAGCTGTGTCCCCTGAAGCCGTCCCAGCGCAGGGGCTGGCCACGGCCTGCACAGCCGCCCCCGGGGTCTGCGGTGGCATGGGCCTGACCTCCTCCTGCTCCCTCTGTCACGGATCCGTCTGTTAAGAAATCGATCCCTTTGCCACCAGCCCCGTCTCCTTTTTCCTTTTAAATGGTGTCACTCTTCTATTTCCTGGCCTCTCTAATAGATTTTTATATAATCACTACAGTGCACTTTTAAAGAGCGATAGATCACGTTCATTGCTTTTCCCCGTGATTAATTTCCCATAATAGTCCTCTGTAACACCAAGGCAAAGAGAGGAGAGAGAAGAAAACCCCCACATTATCCACTTTGTGCCCAGAGTATAAATGAATTAGATTTAATTTTTGTTTAATTGTTTCCATAGCTCAGCCTCTGCTAACTTTGCAGGATAATTTATTTTGTAGTCTTGGGGAAAAGAAGGGAAGAAAGTCTCCGCAGCCGAGCGGTCTGCCTGTGGATAGTGGTTAATTACAGCTGATAGCCTTATCTGCTTGTAATTACTGGAGTCGCGTTGGGCGTGCTCTTGCTGGCGGCTCCCCTTCGTGCACCCCAGCCCCAGGTCCATCATGTATGAGCAGCGTGGGGTCCGAAGCCATGGGTGAGCCGGGAAGTGGCAAGCTGGGGATGTGGGATGTTCTCATGTGTTTTCACATTCAAAAAGTGTGGGGGCTCCGGCCAAGTAGCTGCTTGGCTTGGGAGGGGGGCAGCTGGGCAGCCTGAGTGCTGACACGGTTCTGCTCGGTGGTGGAGGCGGCTGTGACACCCCTGGGGCAGGACTCAGTGGCCAGGTGACACCACCAGCATGGGCAGAGCCAGAGGAGGAACTGGGAGAGAGGTGGGGAGTTGGGCTGTCCGGGTGTGGGGCTGCCGTGGGGCAGCGCTGGATGCTGGGGGGCTGCCATGGGGCAGGGCTTCCTGCTGCCTTGTGCTGCGAGCAGCCCCGATGGGATGGGAGGTGAGGGGCATGCTCCCACGGGACACCCTGGCCCCACAGGCCACCCTGGCCCCACAGCTCTGCAGACCCCAGGGTGGGAGCAGGCCAGTGACTTGCATCCTTGGATGACAAGTAGCCAGGGTGAGGGGGAGTTTACTCTGGCAGCTTAACTTTTTGGAATAGCTTGTTAAGGGGAACGTTTCGTGGGGAAGGTGTGAGCTCCCTGTGCTGTGGCCCCAGCAGCGGGGGCTCTCCTGGCTTGGCTGAGCCTCAAGCATCCTTGTCCCAGCCAGGTTAGAGCCAGACCCCAGGGAAACGGCCCCACGACCAGCACATGTGAGAACAGGCAGGGATCTGGCAGTGTCGCTTCCTGCCCACATGCCACTAACTCTTGCACTGGGGAGCTGCTCTCGGGGTGTCTCCTCTCTGCTCTGCAGGTCTGAGCTGGTGCTCTCCTCTCCATGCACAGGGTCCTTGGCTTCCTGGGAACTGTGTCCTACTTCCCCCCAACCCGGTGCTGTTGCCTGGGCAGGGACCACACCAGCAGTGGGAGAGGAGGCTCTGGGAATCACTGCTCAGCATCCTCTCCGCTGGTGGCCCCTGGCCGCTGGAGCCTGGTCCTGTCCTGGTTCTGTCCCGGGGGGAGCGTGGGAAGAGCAGCAGGGACAGAGTCACCACACATCCTCCTCGCCCAGCTCGCCCATTAATCACAGACTGCGGGGCATCGGGCCCCTGCTTAAAATGCACTGACAGTGCCGAGGTGAGAGCAGGAGCTCGAGAGAGCCTTTGCTAATCTGCTCCCTCGGAGATGGGCTACCTTCGGCCTGTTAATCAGTTGCAGTAATTACAATCCCAACTTTACATGTGGAATGTTAATTAAAGGATGGGACGAAGGGATCTGCAGCCTGGCAGTGAGTGGTGTGCTGGGCTGCAAGGGGTCAGGCTGGGCTGAAGGCTGTGGGGGGTAACCCCTGCACTCTGGAGGTGACTCTGCTTCTCCTCCCTGCAGCTGGGGCAGGCGCCGAGCCACAGTGATGCTGGGCAGGGGACTGGCTGCCTGTGCTTGTCAGCAGTGACCACTGCCTGTGCTTTGTGTTCCCTGGACGGTTGCTGCTGGGGTTTCTGCTCCGGGACTGCCGCTTGCCTCTACAATTAGTTTCCTGATGTGGATGGCAAGATTTGGTGTGGAAATAGGATATTGCAGATGGAGGTCCACTGCCCTCCCTGCTGCCTGCCCTGGTTCTGTCTTCCCCATAACCCTCCTGGTGCCCCTGAGCCTCCCCTTCTCCGGGCTGAGCACCCCATGTCCCTATGCGTCTCTTGTCCTGTGCTTCAGCTTCCAACCATCACCATGGTCTTCTGAGGGTCCCAGAGCTGGACACAGGATCCAGACATGGCCTTGCAGGGGGCAAAGGCAGGGCTGGCCAGGGGGGCATGCTGCTGGCTCATCCCTCTACCCCTGGCAGTGCATTCCTGCCTGGCTGGCTGCAGAGGCAGCCCTGCTCTGGGGACAGGGCTCAGCGTTTTCCTTCCTGAATTTCATGAGGTCCCCCTGAGTGGTACCTGGACTTACTGCTGGCAAGGAGAGCCTTGCTCTCCGTCCTGCGCTGAGACCCTTGTGCTGCTCTTGCTGGTAGCTTTAGCCCTTGGCAGGGCACTCACGCTCATGCTGAGAGCCGGTAGATGCTAGGGTGTGGGCAGCTGAAGCCCAGGGCGCTGCCCGTCCTCGGGGCAGGCAGAGCCTCGGTCCCCTGCCCCATCCCCGCCTCTGCAGAGCCCCATGCTGCGATGCTTTGAGAAGCATCCGTCTGACACTGAGCCACAGTTGTCCCTTCCTGGTCCCCAAGGAATACATGGCGTGCTGTCAGCCTGCGGCCCCTCTAGCTCTGCTGCATTGGTGCCCTTGGCTGCGCTTGCCTGTCCTGGGGGCCAGGGAGCCCTGCGGTGCCAGGGTTTGGAGGGGATTACACGAGTCCCTGGGGCGGCTGAGAGGCCGGGTGCGAGGCAAGAGGAGATCCTGGGCTGAGCCCCTACTGAGCCTGGAGGTGGTGGATGCTCCTCGCTCATCCCTGCAGTGTGCCCAGGCCTCATTAGGTGCAAGTGTTTCACGGAGGAGGAAGCAGGGGGAGCCTTGCTGGCAGCCAGCGGAGGTGGGGATCAGCCCCTGCCACGGCTGGGGGAGTCATTAAAACCCTGGTCAGCAGCAGCCGGGGAGCGGCACCGAGCAATCTGCCGGGGCGTTAGTGCCCTGGATTATTGCTGCGAGCAGCTGAAGGAGAGCAGAGAAGAGGCGTGAGCTGAGAGGAATGACAAAGAGGGGAAGGAGAGGAAGAAGCCCCAGGGGGGNATCAGTGCTGCAGGTGGCAAGGGGTGCTCCAGCAGTGATGCTTTGCTGTCCCAGCATCTGCCTGGTCCCCGCTCCCTGAGCAGGGATCCAGTGTCCCGCTGTGTGTCCTGTTGGTCCTGGGCGCCCCATCCCTTGGCAGCCTGCTCCCCTCCGTCCCTGGGGCTGTTGCGCTCCTTTCTTGTGTTGCTTTTGTTTTTCCCACGGAGAGGTGGAGTTGCTGGGTCACTCAGATCTCTCAGTGTCAGCTTTCCCATGGGGTCTTAACCAGGTTCATTAATGCTCTTCTGTCTTTTTGTCCGTGCTTGTCATAAATCTGGGGTGTGCCTCGTCAGGCTCTGGGCTGTTGCCAGTCTTCAGATGATCCAGCCTCTCAAAATGAGGAATGCTTCTCCTGGCATTTCTAACTCCCTCCCATCACCAGCGGCATTGGAAGGGGCAGGGGGGAGGACACGTGCGCTGCGGCAGCCAGCTCCAAAGACAGTGCCAGGAGCTGCATGGCGGCTGGGAGGGGTGGCAAGGTGCAGAGTTCTGTGCAGCACCAGCACCAGTGCTTGGGCAAGTCCTGGGGGGTGCCATCGTCCCGCTTGGCCATCCTGGAGCCTTTGCTGCCGAGGAGCCTCGGCAGCATGAAAGTCGCACCAAGGTGAGGAAAAAGTGTCTGGCGCTTCCCAGAGCAGAGCGCTGTGCTGGGCAGGCTGGCCTTCCACCGCCATGGCAGAGGTGGGCACTGAAGCCGGTCGGTGATGCACCTGTGTTTCGCTGGTGCCGCCAACTTGTGCTGTGTTGGGGCCACAGCTGGCAGTTGAACCTAAAAAGCTGCTGTAGCTCTTGGAGGAGCAGCGCTGGTGATCAGCGTTGCTCCAGGAGGAACGACGTGTATTCGCTCTCCAGGTTTGGGATCAAGGATGGTGCCTCAGGACCTTGCTGTCCCAGAGCAGCAGGACTGCAGCCCCAACTCAGGCTGCCGCAGGTGTGGGACAGAGCGCGAGGGCGGTCGGAGCCGCTGGTGTGCTGGGGCTGAGCGTGGCAGCCCTCCCATGGGGTGGCTGGGGGCCTGGAGTCCACCTCAAGCCAGAATTAGGGATTCCCCCATTCCCTGGTGCCTGGCCCCCCAGGGTTTCCAGCAGCTGATCATGGGGCAGCTTTTCTAAAATATGGCCAGTGAGTGGCTGATGGCGAGGGAAGAGGTTTAAGATCTTTAAGGAGAGGAGGAGCAGGATGGATCTGATGAACACATCCCTGGGTAGCTGAGGTTGTCACCTTGAGGGCCCGATGTGTGTGTGCAGGCAGGGGCAGGGCAGGGATGCAGGCACGGCTCTGCAGACAGGCAGGCTGCTGGAATCAGGAATGATCATGGGGACCTTGCACAGCTTGCAGGGGCTTGGTGTGGTCAGGCTGGAGAGCAATGCCAGGCTGCATGCTAACCTGCCTCTGTTTGTGCTGCGGAGGGCAACACCGGTAGAGCTCAGGTCCTCCTGCCTCTCCCTACTAGGGAGTGGTGCGGTACGGTCCCAGCCCTTGGTGTGGGGGCTGAGGGCCAGGGGGTCTCTGTGGGAGAGGGCAAAGTGGTGGGTTTGCTGTGGGGGCTGGCTCAGGTCCTTGCTGCCCTTTCGGTTTCTCACCAGCCTCAGGTGTGGTCTCTCCCTCTTCCTTCTCCTCACCCTGGTGGGCAGGCAGTGTCACGGGCAGCAAAGTGGGGGGATGCTGCCCACAGCTCTCCTGGGGTGATGCCTGTCTAATGCCCGGCAGAGGCAAGACAGGTCTCCTCTCTTACATCTTGGATCCTCTGTGCAGTGGCATTTTGGCCCTCTGGTACCTTCTGTCCTCTGCCAGAGGCCCTGGCACCAGTACATTGGACTGGGTCTCCTTGCGTGGCTTTGGGCACCACATGTCTCCACTTGCCGTGTGCTGTGGAGCCCCGGGGCAGCCCCTGCTCTGAGCTCTGGAGGTGATGCTACAGGTTGGGCTCCATCTCTTTGCTCTGCTCTCAGCAGGAGATCCTGTGTGCAGTCTGAAGTTGCAGACCTTAAAATGGCAGGAGCACCAAAGTTGTCTTTCCAGTTTATTCAACTTTTTTTTTTTGTATTTGGCTTCAAATAGCCACTCCTGATGAGCTGCCTGGTGCACCAGCAGCTTGTGGTGGAGGCCTGGAAGAGCCTGGAAGAGCTCATCATATGGACTGCTGCTGTCCCATTACGCAGTGCAGATCTGCTGATGCCTCTCCATTTGACCACTGCCAGCCTCGTGAAACAGCCCTTTTCCTCCCTTCTTGGAGCTCCTTGGATCTGCTCCATGGTGTCTCTCCTCCTTGTTCCTCAGGTACCATTTTGCAGCCGTATTTCGGTCACACGGGAGGTTGCTCGTGGAGTTTGTAGTGCTGGTCACAGAGCTTCTGTCAACATGGATCCTGCTTCAGGATACCTTCATCCTTCTGTGCTAGAAAGTGCTGGCGTTTCTCCATGCAGCCACTTCCTCCTGGCAAAGCACCAGCTGGATCACTGGGAGAGACACATTGAGGCTTTCTGTGTGCTCCCTGGCTGGTGGCTGGGTCCCTCTTGCGGGTGGTGGAAGCCTCCTACCACCTCCCTTGGTCTCCTGTCCTCCAGCGGGGCAGGCTCCCTGCAGAGGTCCTGCAGACACATCTCCTCAGCGCCCCGAAAACCCTCCCTGCACTGGGGATGGAGCCAGGGACCCACGGGCAGCTCACGAGGGGCACAGATGTCAGCCTGCAGCACCCAGCTTTTTTTTTTGTTCTCTGCCCTCCTACCTGCTGCCTATCCCAAGAGCTGCCCTTAGCGGCTCTTTGGGCACTGTGCTGTGAAAACCAGCCTGGTGAGGGGTGGGAGGGTTTGGCTCCCACGGCCCATGAGAACCTGAGCTCTGCTGGGCTCCTTCTTGTGCAAATTCCTTGAAACTGCACCAGGTGGTTGCCCTGGCAGGACCACAGGGCCACAGGCTGCGGGTACCCAGCTCCAGGAGAGCTGGGGGCCTCCTCCTGCCCGCCTGGAGATGGACAGGGGAACCGAGACATCATCCAGTCAGCCTCCCACGGGAGCAGAGCCAAGTCGGGGAGCCAGCGGGCGGGCCGGCAGGACTGCCTTGCACCCAGCTCTGGACTTCAGGCCTGCAGCACATGGGACCAGCACCACCATAGTCTCTCCTCCCTGGGTGGTGTGGATGTGGCACGGCTTTCCCACTGGTGGGCTGGTGCCGTGGGGTGGCCAGGGCAGGACCCCGTGGTACCGGTGTGTTATGAGGCAGGGCGCGACCCTCTGTCCTGGGCAGTCCCTTTCTGCAGCAGTACCAGATGCTTTCTGTGCAGTTCAAGTTTTTCCATCTCATTCATTTTAGGGATTAATTAAAGTGTTTCTCCTCCCTCCCTCCCTTCCTCCCTCCCTCCCTCCCTCTTCCCCATTACATACAGCTGCACATGGATTTTAGGGTCATGCTTGTTTACATCAGTTACACTTACATTAATGGGTGTTTGTTTTAGGAAAAACAGCAGAAATCCCATAAAAACAAATGTTCTTTGCGTCCCACAACTGCCACTGCTGCCCTGTTGGGGTGGAGGCTCCTGGGGTGGGTGCTCTGGACAGCCCCTGCCCAGCTGCCCCATACCCACTGCAGTGGGTATGGAGAGCTCTGGTGTGGGCATGGGTGGCTTCTGGCATGGGCAAGGGCTACTCCGATGCACGCGAGGAGCAGCACCCTGAGATGGGTGGTGGGTTTTCTGGGTTTTGACTCCTTGGTCCCGTGCCCCGGCTGTGGCAGGAGTGGCCGCTGAGCAGCCGGGTTGGCCACGCATTTGCTGGGGATAAACCCCCATCCCGGAGTGGGGCTGCTGCTAAAACCTGCCTCTGCTGGGGCGGGCGGGCAGTGGGTTTGTGCTCTTTCATCAGAAGGTTGGATGGGGGAGAGCATTTAAGAAGAAGAAAGGGAAAGGGGAGGGAGGAAGTATAATTATTTTTTCAAATGGCTCTCAGCTGCTGGATGCCTTTAAAGTTCCCTTTGTGTTCCCATGGGTCAGGCTGGGCAGAGCCTGGCCCGGAGCGGCACGGCGCCGGCTGCCTTTGTCGGTGTGTCTGCGGTCTCGGTTATTAGCTGGGATACGGAGACCCAGAACCTCAGATCTTCTGTGCGGCTGGTGGGAGAAATAAGCAGAGCTGCCTTATCACGCTCATTTAACTGGTTAATACATCTTCAGAGCAAATAATGCAGTCTGTGGGTGAATTGCTTAACCAACCTCATTACTATTGTGCATTTAGCAGCTTGGAGGAAGATAATACCTTTCAGGTTTGACCCAATTTTAGTTTTTGTTGTCATAACCATGGAAAATCGACCTTCAGAGACCCTCAGCAGTGAGCCTGAATAGGAAGTGATTTACAGCAAAAGTGCTGTGCAGAATACTTAATGCACTTGTGCAGAAAAACAGGCTGCAACCGTTGTCTTGGCATCCCTGTCCCCCCACAGCAGGTGCTGCCTGCGCTCGCGCTGCCCTGGCTCCTGGGCACGTGTTGCCTGTGCTGCCTGAGCACAGTCCATGCGGGATGGGGTCCGCGGCGGCTCGGCGGTACTGCTGCTTTGCCTCGCCTGCACAGTGCTGCGCTTCCCTCCCCGCAGGTGCTCCTTGGGTGAGCTGGAGCAGGGCTGGCGTGGGCACCCACTTCCCTGGGTGCAGGCGAGCTGCTGGCTGTCACCACCGGTGTTGGGGCCACTCACCGTGGCGGTGTGGGACATTGGGGGCTGTCACTGCTGCCCGTGCCAGAGGGGCAGGGTGCATCTGCGAAGCAGTTCTCAGGCTCCATAGGAGCTGTGCCCCAACCCCTGGGGTTCCCAGGGAGGCCCCAGGGGAGCAGGTACCCACAGCCCTGCCTGGGCCCCCGCTCCTACCGCTGGAGGCGGGTGGTGAAGCATCCTGGGCGCTCACAGCCACCACGCGGCCTCGGACCATCAGGGGACAAATAAAAAGGTAGAGGGTGATGTTCCTAACTGCAAAACTCAAAACAAAATTGCAGGAGGACTGTAGAGCTGTGACGCTCTGGGGGGTTTATGCCCCACAGGCTGCCTTCCCAGCTGGTGTGGGGGGGCTGGGGGCAGCTGACAGATCCCCTCTGTCCCCCGCCCCAGGCTGACGGCTCCTGTGGCATTTCCCGGGACTATTCTCTCCGTCCTTTTGTTCAAGAAGGTTTCTCCTTCCACTCCCGTCTTTCACTTCTTTCCTGACTCTTTTATCTAATAGCAATGCACCTTTAGTGCGGTGAGGCTCTTTACTAAGGCTGTGATAACTCCCTGTTCTCTGGAGCTGGGCTAGGAAAATGCAAATGCTATGAGCGGGATGCATCCTGCTCCCTGAGCGCCTCGAGTTGCCTCCCCTCTTCACTCCTAATGAGCACTTTCCTTCCGGCTTGCTCAGCCCGTGCCTGCTCGCAGCCTGTTCAGGGCTTCTTGAGTGCTGTAGTGCACCCCGTGAGCAGCGTGCACCCCATGTGCATCTCTTAGCACATGTGCTCTCAGCCTGGCGGCTCGAGCCTGCCGGCGCCCAGCTGCGGCACGCTGACAGACGGCCTGGCCTTGGCCGGACTTTCCTCTCCTTGCCGCTGCTTGTGGGTACTCGGAGCTGCCAGCCCGGTGCTTTTCTGCAAGTGCCCTTTGTCCGCCCGGTTTGCGCCGTGGGAGGCGGTGACAGCCCCGACGCCGCGCCGACAGTGTTCCCACGGGTGAGATGTCACCTGCGCTTGGCGGGGGTGGTTCCCATCCCTTTGGTTTTGTCTGTGGCAGGCAGAGACTTTCCCAGCTCCGGCAGCGGGCGTGCGTGGGACCTTCCTCTCGCTCAGACAGGGAGGAGGGTGGCAGGGAGGTGACAAGCCTTCCTCCCCTTTCCCCGAGGCAGCTGCGAGCGGGGCTCCGCCACCCAAGCCGGGCTGTGTGCTGCTGCTGCTGTGCGTGGGTGGTCCTCATGGCGCGGGATGCGGCTGACAGCGAGCCTGGGGCCGGGGGGAGCATTGGGAGCGGGTGATGCCCGCGGGGTGCTGGCTCCCCCAAACCCAGCAGTGGGCAGCCAGGCTGACTCCAGCCCCCAGCACAGCCCCAGGGGCCGGAGGGCTCTGCCTGCTCCTACAGGGGTTTGTGGGCAGGAGCAGGGTCCTGCCAGCTGGGTGCTGCGGCCGGTGGGATCTGTGGTGCAGTGGGGATGCTGCAGCAGGGATGTGCTCTTCTCCCTCCTCTCCTTAGGACTGTGCTGGAGTCGGGGCACGAAGCGGGCAGCTAATATTAGATTGCTTTAATTCTGTTGTTTTGCAGCTAAAGGAGAAGCTGCTCCCTCAGTGCAAGAGTTGAAACTCTTTAGCCTTCCTCTGTGTCACCTCTATGGCCATGGATATCTCCAGGTGTGACGTAAGTGAGACTCGGGGAAAAAAACATCTTCTGTTCAGCATCAAAATCCTATTACCAAGTGCCGTGTTCTGCTGCACAGATATCAGGCTCGGCACAGATAAGTGGGAAATAGCTCCTGATCTGGGCTGGAACAGGAGCTGTATCTCTGGCTGCACAGGCTCAGAGTGCTGCTTCAGTGCATTTTCTGCTGAAAGAAAATTCCACTCTCCCCCTCCTCTGCAACCAAGGGAAAAATCACTGCCGGTATTTGCCTTCACAGCCCCCTTGGCCACCCCCTCTAGCACTGTCCCGCCAAGGGGGATTTCTCCATCACCCCACTGCTACAGTGAAGTCCAACAGACAGTGCTGGGCCTGGGCCAGGGCCAAGCATCCCCCTGGGAGTGTGGGGGCAGCGGCAGGGGTTCAGTCTCCCGAAAATGAGCAGGCGCAGCCCTGGTCCTGCACCCCCTCGCAGCAGCAGCAGCCGTCTGGCTGGCCCTGGGATTGCAGATGCTGCGGGCAGCTGCCCTTATCTTTCTGTCTCCTCCCCGGGGTGCTGCTGGCTTTGATAAAACCTCTTAGCCTTCCGGGGGTTGGCTTGTAGATCTAATCGCAATGTTTTATTGTGTAGTAAAAGCCTGGTGCCTCCTGAGGGAGATGCCCTGTGGGGATCGGCAATCCACTTTCATGCCCCTCCTGGGGCTGGACCGCTTTTGCTGCTGGGGGGATGTTGCAGGAGCAGGGCTGACTGCCGGCGGGCGAGGGTTGCTGCGGCCCCACGCTGCCGGTGGGCAATGAGCCAGCCCCATCTCCCTGCACATGCATGGGTTTGCTTTTGAAAATAGAAGGTGCTGAAAAAATATTACCGTGTTCATCTTGTTTTAGGGCTGCTGTTGGGTTTTCCCTGTGTTTATCGGGTCCTGCACTTGCTGCATGTGCATGGGATTTTTTTTTGGTCTCGAGTAAACCCCGCAATGCGAGTGTGGAAGCTGTAGCTAAATGAGTTTGTTGGAAATAAGGTGCAGGGGAGGAAACCCGGGGCTGCTGCCTCCAGTGCTGCCCAGCGCTGAGCTGGAGTTTTGCGGGAGAGGGGTCTTGGTTGCTGAAGTCCCAGGGGAAGAGATTCGAGAGCAAAGCTGGGCTCCGGCAGGAACTGCCATTTCAAGGATTTCTGGGTGAAGTTCTTTGCCCTGTGTGGTGCAGGAACTTGGAGGAGATGATTCTCATGTTCTTCCCAGCCCTTGCACCCAGCTCTCTCACAGGCTTAAATAAGTCTTGTGCCTCAAGCACCTGCTTTGGGCCAGTTCCCTTGGAGGTGCCAGGCTCACTGGCTGCGTTTCCCAGGGGATGCGGGGTGCCCAACACTGGTTTGGGCAGCATGGAGGTGCCTGTCCCAGCTGCCCGTTCCATTCTCCAGCTGGCTGGCAGTGCGTGCCGGGGGCAGCCGACGAGCGGGGTGTGGGCTGCATCGGGGTGAGCAGAGGGGAGACGTGCATGATTAAAAAGCCCCTCAGGAGCCTGGATGGCTGAATCCCCACTGAACCCCCAGCTCCACTGCAGTTCCTGGTAATGCACAAATAACCCAAAGTGGAGAGAAGAGGGGCTGTGACAGCAGCTGCCTTGGGGAGAGTACAGCAAAGGGGCTTCTGCGCTGGGGAGATTGGGGGATTGGGCTGTGACAGACCAGCATTAGAAGGGACTGGGATGGAGGGGCTGGGGAGCGTGAAGTTGTGCTGAGCTGTGCTCTAGCTCTGGGTGCTAATCAGGAGCAGAGCCTAATGAGCAGAACTAATCAGGTGGAAGGGGAATTCCAGCAAGTTTGGGGAGGCTGGGGAGTTTCTCTGCTGTTCACAGTTTCTCTGGGGGTTTTCTCTCGTCTCTCCCCAAAAGCGGTGATGGGTTCCCATCGTGAGGATGGTGCCTGCTCCCAGCAGCACGCTTGGTGTGCCTCAGTTTCGTGGCAGAGCACAATGGTTGCACCCCAGAACCAGATGACTGCAGGCACTGGTCCCAGTGTGTCTGTGCACTCCAGCCTGCCCCTGGGGCTGGGGCACACATGCCACCAGAGGTGTCCATCCCTGCTTGGCAGCTAGGGATTCTGGAACCCGAAGAGCAGGAGACGGGTGTCACTGGTGGGGCTGTGGGAAGGGTGGCGATGTAGGTCCAAGGGCACCTGCTGATTGTCGAACCGTGGGCTGCACACCTGCCTGCTTTCTGCACTGATGGAGATGGCTGGAGGAGCGTGCCCACCCAGCAGCCCTGGCCACCTCCTCCCCAGGAGGCCAGGCAGCCGTAGGGGCAGTTCTGTGCCATGTTTGGGACCTCTCTGCCCATATTCCTCCATGTCCTTCCCTGGCCAGCATCTGAGACCCTCTGTGGGCTGCCTGTCAGCTGCTTACTGGCTCTCTTGCCCCTTCCCCAGGGCTGCCATGCTCCTGCACCACTGGAAAGTGGCATTCCTGTCTGGGCACTGTGCTGCTTCGTTTATTGGGATGCTGCTGGGACAGGTGTTTGGGGGATGCTGGTGGCTTCACGTGGCCCCGGCCAGCAGCCTCTCCCGGGGACTGCTGCAGACCCAGCCTGGGGGCTGCTGGCTCCCTTTCTCTTCCCTCTTGGTTTTGGCTGATTTGAAAGCAAGAGGGTGATTCGTGAGCCACACCACTGCGGGCATTTTTTTTTCTTTCCTCTTCTCCTTGCTTTTTAATGAGTCAACCTTGGGGGACCTTGAGAGACGCTCCTGCAGCTTTGCTGTGACTTATCTCCCGGCCTCTGCCCCCTATTCCACCAAGGGGATAAATCTCTGCTCCCGGCACGGAGCCAGCGTGCCGAGCCTGTCCCGCCGCGCGGTGCAGGCATCATAACTCATGGCAGGCGGGGGGGCTGCCTGGCGGAGGTCGCAGGGTGGACATTGCCGCTCAGCGCTGTGATGGATGGGCTGCCCAGGGGGGAGAAGGGAAAAAAATCCCATTACAATGGGGGACAAGCTGTTAAATTATCTCCCGTTCAACCTGGGTCGGGGAAAACCAAACCAGACCTGCTGAGAGTGATGTGGGACTGCGGGCTGCCTCTGAGGAGCCTTTGGGGGGGAACGGGTGGGTTGGGGGGGTAATTTTTTCCCTTTAGAAGAAGCCATGGCCTTTCCTTGTCTCCATCCTGTGTCCTCTGCAGAGGCCAGGGCTTGTGCTCCCTGGAGAGGCAGGAACAGCCTCAGCATCCTGCATCAGTATGGAGACTGGTCCTGCTGGGGACCCACTGTGCACCCCTTGCAGCCAAGCCCTGTTCTCCCTCTCCAGGGGGCTTTGCCAGTGGTCAGGGTCCTGCCTGCCAGGCTTCCTCTGCGCGTGTCGGGCAGCTGGGCCACGCTCCAAAGCTGCTCCCCAGCCGTGAGATAATTGTGCTGTGAAAAGAGTGGGACAAGCGGTGTGTGAGTCCCTGGAAGCTGTGGTGTTCAGAGGCGCTGAGCTCTGCCGCGTCCTCCTCCGTTATTAGCAGCAATGCCTACACAGGGACGGGACTGGAGCCTCTCCCTCTCTCTTTCAGGCTGAGAAGCTGCTGCTGTGAGACCCCGACGGCTCTTCCCAACGGCTCCAAGGGGTGAACACGAGCGTGAGCTCCCACCTGCGACTGCACCACGAGGTACCTGCTCTTGGCCTCCAGGTACGTTGCTCCCACCGAGCAGCCCAGGTGGGGGGGGCGTGGAGACGGTTTTTGGTTGAGGATGAAGCTGCTGCTTCCCATGGGCCGTGCCTGGGGCAGCAGCCCGCGATTCAGCCTGTCGTGTGCTTTGCACCAGCACTGGGAACAGAGCCCATGCCCACCTGCAGTGGCACAAGTCCCTGAGGTCCAGGATCTTGTGAGATGACCTGGCAAAGGGGAGCGTCATGGGGGGGAAGCCACGGCTGCTCCGGTTCTCGTGGGACAGGGGTGGGGTGCATCTGGTCCTGCCCTGCGTGCTGGGCTCCCCGCAGCTCTGCAGGGATCGGTCCTGGCCATCATCCTTCTGTTTGCTGCAGAAGCGCGGGAGTCCTGGAGCACCCAGGACCTCGGCGGTCCCCCTGCATAGGCAGGGGCGCGCATGAGCGTGATGCACACACAGCCCTGCAAGTCGCAGCCCGGCCAGACCTGCCAAGACCCAGCTCTTGGCACAGACTGTGCCGCAAAAACCCACCGCGGCTCTTTGTGTGGTTTCCGTTTGGTCTGGTTTGAACCTGTCCTTGTCAGTTCATGTTACATGGACTAAAAGCCCGCCTCATGCTGACACCAGCCTGCACCAGGAGCTTGCACCAGCCTGACGAGTAGTTAAAATTTAAACGTAGCAAAGGCAGTGTGACTTTCTCCTCTGGATGAGCCATCGTCCCCATTTCTTCCCAGCGTTGCGAGTACCTGAGGGTGCAGGTGGGCTCTTGGAGGGGCTGTGGCAGCATTGTCACAGCTGCACTTTCACTGTGATGGCCAGGGATGGGTGCTGCTTGGGGACGGGCCATGTGGCACTGTGTGCCACTGCGTGCATCTCCCGGTGTGCTGCCCCACCGGCTGCTGCTCCTGGGGGGGACCTCCAGAGCCAGGACTGCTCTTCCCCCGGCTGGTGTCGGCAGAGGGAAGTGCCCGGGCAGGAGCTGGTGCCGGCAGAGCTGTGCATCGCTAGCCAGCTTGGCCCACCGCAGGAGCCCTGGTGCTGGGGAGCTGCGCATCCCCCCCTTGCAGTGCTGCTCGCTGCAAGCCAGCTCCTTGGCTTGGCCCTGGTCCCACGTGCATGCTCAGAAATCATCAAATAGGGAGCGGGATTTTGAGAATCCTCGTCCCTCGGCTGGGGCAGAGGTCGTCCCGAGCGGGGGATTAGAGAAGCCTTGCCTCTGCGAAGAGGCTGTGCAGATGGATTTCCCCAGCTGCATTAATCAGTTTGAAGGCAGCAAAGGCAGCTGAGCTCTGTGTATCACCTTGAAGCTTTTTTTTGTCTTTTAGAAAACTTTGGGTGGATGTTATTGCTCATGAAAGCGAGGGGCTGATCATGCTGGGAAGGAGCAGGCGTAGTGTGGGCTGGCACTATTATGCAAGCTTCCCACATGCCGCTCTGCCAGTGCACTCCGTTCCAGAACAACAGCACGCGCCTGCGTGCCAGCCCCGAGCCCACCCCCGGGTCTGCCGGAGCACCGCGGGCCCGCTCTGCCCACGTTGCCCTTGCCGCGGGCCCAGCCTGTGCTGCCTGTGCTGCCCGCACTGTGCTCCTGCCTCGCGCAACCCACTCCTGCAAAGAGACGTGAGCCCAGCGAGTGGGCAGAGACGGCCGGGTGAGGGGGATGCACAGTGCTGCCTGGCCTCTGCCGGAGGGGGAAGCGTGGGGCTGCAACCCACAGCACAGCGAGAAGGGGGGCCATGCAGGGCTGCCCCACAGCACCATGATACACCGAAGCCAGCTGTTATGTGTGCCCTGTCCAGAGCAGCACTGGGAGTTTCTCCTGGGACCTTGGGATGCACTGGGGCATGTACAGGTCTTGGGGCTGGGGCTGTGCTCGTTTTTGCCAGGGTTTGGAGTCGAGCTGTTAACCCGGTGGTGATGCATGTTGTGCCCAAGCATGGGGAGGGAGGTGCCCATCCCGGGGCAACGCACCTTCTCTGGCTGGGCCAGCACAGCCGTTGCTGCCAGGACCTGCTCTGGGTGCCTGGGGAGAGGTGGGCTCGCCTGTGCTTTGGCCACTGGGCCTCTTCACCAGCCAGATTTTCTCCCTGCTGCTTTCTCCTCTGCTCTTAAACCTCCTTTCCCTACAAGCCATCTTCCTTGCTGGGGCCTTGCTTGAAGGCTTTGGGTTGCTGGCCAGAACCTCAAATGAGGGTGCAGGTGCTGTGCACAAGGCTTGCTGGGACAGCGGGGAGCAGCCTGGAGCATGGAGGTATGCGCCGATGCAGAGCCCCTGCGATGACGCTCCCTGTCATCCCCAAACCTGCTGGAGCCCCCTCGGGAGGAGAGCGCTCCTTAAAGGAAGGCTTAAAGATGAGCAATGGAGAAACATCTGACAGGGGAGCCCTCGAGGCGCTTTTGTTCCAGCGAGTGGGAGTGCGAGATCCGCTCAGACATGAAAGGCTGCGCAGCTCCGTCCCCAAAGTCATGGCGAGGAGGAGGACGGGGGTGTGCGGCTGCATGGGGAGGTCATCCCGGGAATGACTGGCACCGGGATCCCCGCTCCCTCCCACCCCTCCGAGCAAGTAAATTAGGTCACACTTGAAAGTCAGTTTCTTGGCTGTGGATTTAATTTAGCTTTTCCAGGCTAGTTATCATATAATAAATTCCAAGAGATTTATAGAAAACATGCCCAGGGAGGCTTAGCCAGTGTGTAACAAGATTTGTGCCTATTTCCCGCTGTCGAGCAGCTCCAGCGAGTGCAGTGCTGCCGGCAGATGCACAGGCAGGGCTGGCAGCCCTGTGGGAGCTCCCCGGGCAGATTGGACCTGAGGACTGGGCAGCCCCAGCAGTGGGGGGCCATCACCCCACGGCTCTCCAGGGTGTGGGAGGGTCCCAAACACAGAAGTCCTCTGCCCCAGCTCCCCGGCAGCAGCAGACGCTTCCATAAATCACCCAGGAGCGGGTGCTTTCCCTGTGGCTGTTCATCACTTGTCTTCTCGTGTCTGCTCGACGTGAGCAATGTCAAGCGGGAGCCTGTCCCAGTGGTGCCCGGCACACGAGCTGCAGGCAGGTGTGGGCAGGCGATGCCGGTGGCAGCAGCAGTATGAGCTGGGTGCCAGAGGGGAGCGATGGTGGGGGTCATGGAGCCACTGGGTGCCTTTCTGGTTGCGGGGGGCAAAGTGTGCTGGACATTGCTGCTGGGGAGGACTCTGTGTACTCTCTCCCCTTGCTCCTGGGGTGCAGGTGGCTGTGAGATAAGCTAAAATCTGCAGCTCTTTGCTTTCCCTGCTTCTGGAGGCGGGTTTCCCACCGCTCTGCAAAAGGCCGAGAAGAGAAAAGCGCTTGGGTTTGTAGTGATTTATGATACTTGCGGCACACCGGCAGCTAAGTGGCTGGGAGAGCGCCGGCTCGGCACAGAGGGCACTGCCAGCCGTGCTCCCCACTCTGTCTCTTGCTGCTAACGCCGCCCAATTAGTGTCTTATTAGTCACTCCGCGTGTTAAAGCATTAAGAACAATTAAGGGTGAGAAGAGTTTCCAGATGTAGCAGCAAGCGCTGGAGCTGGGAGCTGGCAGCTCTGCTGGCTGCTCCCATATAGAAAGGATCTCGTGCATAGTGGGGCTCGCTGCAGGACCACAAGGACCAGCCTGCAGGTGCTGGGGCCAGCACGGGATCCCAGGACCACTGAGGTGCAGGCAGCCGCTGGGCGCCCCCGCTGTGGTGCAGTCCTGGGGGGGCAATGCCTGCCTCTGCTGTCAGCGCGGCAGCCAAGGGCCTCGCAGAGGTGGGGTAGAGCCTCAGGGATTTGGGGGTGAATGTGGAAAATGGCCACTGGGATGCTCGCTGCGGGGGGGGCGGGGGACAGCAGCCGGGCGCTGCTCCTGCCTCCTCGGCAGAGGTGGCCACGCTGCCCCGAGCATGGGGATGCGCCTCTGAGCACCGCTTGAGTGCTTTGGACATGCTCCCCGATGTTAAGTTTGCAAATGAACTCAAGTCAAATATTTATTTATTGGCTGGGCTGGGTGTGAGTCAGAGTCCCTCCGCTCAGTGCCCAGCCGTCGCTGGCAGCCCCATGCTGTGCCGTGCCTTTCCTGGCGAGAAAACAGGGCTGGGAAAGTGCCTGGCTGCGAGCAGCTACGAAAGTGCATCTGGGACACAGGGTGGGGGACAACCACCTCGATAAAGATAGCACCCGTGTTGTGACACTTTGAAGCGCAGGAGAAGTAGCACAAGCAGAGATGAATGTGACTTCAGAGGCCAAGTGCAAGTGACTTCAGCTCCCCATAAATAGTCCCTGGGCGGTGCTGGAGGGAGGGGGCCTGGAGCAGGGGCTGTCGTGGTGCTCCCATGGCTGGTCCCCCTGTGCAAAGTAGGTTTCACCCCCACCATTGCACCCACCATTGCACCCCATCCCATTGCATTGGAGGGGACCACCAGCTAGGGGCTGGGGAGGTGGTGGTGGCCTCTGGCTGGCACAGGCGATAGGGTGTGTAGCTGAGTGGGTCTGGCCAGGTGCCGTTCCTGTGCCACTTGCCGGCCATGCTCCTCCTCACTCGTCTGCTGCCCGGGCAGTGACCCACAGGCAGCTCGTTGGCTTGGGTGAATGTATTTTGTCTTGGCAGCCTCGGTGTGTTTACCTGCCTGGGGTGGTCGTATTTATAGCTGTGGTGTCCCTGCGCTCCTCAGCACCAAACCTGTTGCCCTGCAGCTGGGCACTTTGGGAAGTTTTCCCATCTTCTGGAGACTTTGGGTGCCCTCGTGATATGGAGGCTCTCTGCTCCCCAGTGTGGGAGGCTGCCCCAGCCTGGGTGCTGCCTGCCTGGGGCTGCCTTGCTGGTGTGAGGGGCAGGGGTCTCCCTGGGCGGGGATGTTCTAGTTGCCCCCCTTTACTCAGCTGGGGCTGAGTGAGTGACGTGAGATGCTGGCATGCAGCTGGGGCAGCGGAGGGGAGAATGGTGGCCTTTGGTGTGTTGGAATAATTTCTCTCCTGCTCTCTCCAGGGCAAGGAGCGGTTCTTGGACAGATGGTGTTTTTGAGTGACCTTGTAGCTCTGAGCGATTCCCCTGGCTGCTGAGTAATGGTGGGAGCCGCGGGAAGCGAGCAGCGGTGCTGCAACCTGCTCACGCCGGTGGGAGTTTGTCAGGGAGCCAGGGCTGGGGAGGGATGTGGGGTGAACCAGGGGATGAAGCCAAAGCCCAACAACCATGACGTAATGGCTGCAAGGAAATTAAACGTGCACCGCGATTCCCCACTCCCCTTGGCTGTGGGAAGAGTGTGGCATGTCTGGTGAGGCTCTTCTGATGCTCCCTGACAGCTCTTCCATCCTGTGCCCCCATCTCCTTCACCTCAGCAGTGAGGTCACCTTCCTCGCTCCTCTTCCTCCTCTTTGGGAAGAGCCTGAGGCAGCGGTGCCTGCAGTCAGCGTGGCTGGGGCCAGGCGTGGGGGGGAAGCCCCCGTGCCGCTGCCGTGGTGGGTGCTGTGGGAGGGTGCTGCTGCCTGCGCTGAGTCCCCCAGGAAGAGGGTGTGTGGCAGCATGCTGGGAGGGAGACTGGGTCATGCCTGTGAGGGCTGAGCTGCTTGGCGAGTGCACTGGGTGCTGGTGGGGTTGTTGAGCCTGAAGGGCAGGGGTGAACAGCGCTGCGTACCCCCAGCGCTGGGGTGGGTCTGCAGTGGTGAGGTGAGCCCCCTGCTCTGCTCTACCTTGGCCCCCGACCCAGCAGATTAGGGTGGAGATGAGGTGGGATGTACACACACACACACACACACCCCCCATGAGACTGGGGGAAAACTGCTCCCTGGGAGTGTGGCACGGGGTCACTGTCCCCCACCACCTCCGGCGCGGTGGGGGGCTGGGTCTGGTGTCACCGCTCGGGGCACAGCCCCAGACACAGCGGAGCAAAAGTGGGCAGAGTGTGCCTGCCCTCGGGGCTGGGGCCATTCAGCCGCTGCCCACCCTGGTCCCCCCTTTGGGAAGGCAGGTTCCACCTCAACTCGCTGATCCCTAAAACTGGCAGGGACGGTGTCTGAAGGTCCGTGTCTACTTTGTCAGCACCGCGTCTGCGAGCCAGAAGCCGAGGATGGCTGAGAGTGCAGCAGGTAGAAAGGCTCTTGCAATATGAAGTTTGTCTCACAGCTATGATCTAGGACTTCAGTCCTAAGAGAAAAGGCCTAAGTGTGGGTAAAACAGCACTTGGAGGTTTGTCTTTGCCATCGAAGGAGTCACTCCTGGGTCAGCCTTAGCATGCTCCTTTGACACCCTTGCAGCTGCCTACCAGCTACGTGAAGGCTGCAGCACCAAGAGGTGCCCTAAATTGAGGAAGGAACAAGGAGATCTTGGCACCAGCCTGGAGCATCATTTGCATTCAGGCGCAGCTCCCTGCTGCGAGGGAGGCGGGGGCCCCAGCAGCGCCTCGGGGTGAGGAGCACGGCCGGCACGCTGGCTCTGGCTGTCACAGCATCCCTTGGGACTGCTGCGGAGAGAGGTGTGTCTCGGGGATCACTGCACTCCAGGTTTCTTGTTTTCATGCTTCTCTGCTCAACTTTGTGTCCGAGTTTGCCATTCAAGATTTGCACCCCTGCTTTTTCAAAATGGGAGTTGCCATCTCGCTTCAGCAGCTGGTGCCCCGGTGCCTTCCCTCGCCTCCAAGGGAAGGGGGTCTTGTGGGTCTGTGAGTGCAGCAGGTCAGGGTGTGGGACCCAAAGCTGCTCTGGAGTCACCAGATGGAACAAGCTGGGAGCAAAGTGCTCCTGCTGCGTGTCTGGCATGTCCAGTGTTGCACAGAAAAGGATGCGTGTACCCTGCATCATCTGCAGAGGGGATGGGACCTGTCCTCCCCGGGGTGCCCTACGCCGGTGGCAGTGCTCCCGGGCAGGAGAGCTGCCTGCGGAGACAGGGGTGGCTGCGGTCGGAGGGCTCTGCCCCGAGGATGGAGCAGGGTGGGAGGAGGGGACAGGCCCTGCCAGGTCCCCTGCCCCTCACGCTGCGGGTGCTGCTGGGGAAGGCCGGGTGCTGCTGGGCGCTCAGATGTGGTGCATTGCCCGCAGCCACTGGTGCCAGGCTGCCTTGCAGCATCTGAGCAGCTCCAGTTACTTAACATGCAGCAAGTGTTGTACTCGGAGAAATTTAGACGTAATTTTTTTGTGCTTGCATGTAAATGTGGGTAGGTGCTGTCCTGATTGATGGCAATTAGCATTTTCTAACGGTAACAGATGTTCAGATTGCCAGGAGGCTGGTACCTAACGCCCACACTGCCATCTGTTTCACTGGGCACTGCCTGGGGAAGCGATACCAGCGCTGCAGACCTGCGAGTCCTTGGTGGGGTGTACTTAACAGTATTGTGCAAGGGTGTTTTTTTTTTTTTTTTCTGGGGGAAAATAATAATAATAAAGACGTTTTCAGGTTTATAAATAGTACACTCTGTTTATTATGGGATGGAGACTTTCCATCTGATTAGCAGCCTGGATTTCTGCACGGAGTTAGGGAAGCAATCTGGACAGCTCATGGAGCAGGGGCGCCTGGCCCACAGTTTTCCAGGGCCGCGATTGGAAGGGGCTCTCATTCCGCGCAGCGGCAGTCGGTACGCATCCAGGGGTGAACCTGCCGTTCTCTGCCCGCTCCCCGCAGCGGGCGGTCACTGCTCTGTGGGGGAAAGGGCTGCTCAGCTGTGGGCCATCACTTGTCAGCTCTGGTAGTGGAAATGGTGAAACATCCAAGTACCGTTTAAAAGGAGTTTAAAGGCATGTTTTAGGAAGAGGCCCAGACCCCTGAGCCCGGTCCCCGCTGTCCAGGCAGTCCCAGCTCCAGCCACTTTCCTCACCTGATCAAGCATCTGGATGGTGCCTGTCCTTCTCTGTGCACAGAAACCTCCCAGTTTCCTTCTTGCCTCTCTTTATTTGCAGCCTTTTACACTCATTTATACTTGTGCCGACATTGTCCTTTAGCTTGAACAGCTCCTCTCCCTCCCCAGTGCCTACTCCCTGCATATTTATAGAGAAGAAGCCTTGGCTGGGCTTGGATGAGCTCCTCTGTCCTTCTGTCCGCTACCCGGAGCAGCTCTCCATCCCCTGGGCAGTCCTGCCATGCTCCTCCATGCCAGCCCCTCTCACATGTGGTCATCCAGTGGTACGGATCCAGCCCCAGCAGAGCATCGCGCAGCAGCGTGGCTGCTGCCTGCTTTCTCCTGGAAATCTCTTTGCCAGGCAGCCTAGAAACACACTTGCTTTTTTCACAGATGCAGGAGATGGTGACTCATAGTCAGCTTGTAACTGAGTAATATACCTAGATGTTTCTCTGTGTGTTTTTCCAGGTTAGAGCAGACATTCTCGTGTAGTCCTTATGTTCAGCATTTTGAACTTTGTGCTGTTCGGTTGCTCCAGTCTCGAGGTCTGCCAGCCCCCCCAGGCTGAAGCCTCTCCTCCTGCACGGCAAATGCCTCCCCCAGCCCTTGCCAGCCCGTCTTGTTAGGGTGCTGCTGCTGGCCGAGCCACTTGGGTTCCCCTTGTCTGAAGGAAGATACCAACTTATTCTGGCATGAGCTGCCTGTGGTAAGGCAATGTTACATCTTACCTGTTTGTCATGTATTTTCACCTTGTTTTTCATTGAGCTTCTGTTCTGCGTGTTGGGGAGGTCTGGGGGGGTCTCTCCCTGCCCCTGGCTCCTTTCTTGGCTCCGTGCTGCTCTTTTCCAGTGCTGTGGCCGATTGGAGCTTGACACGTCTGTGGTTGGGCTGTGAGTTGGGCCAGTTCTGGTGGGTTTCTGGGATGGAGGTTTCCTTGTCCCTCTAATTTGAACTCATTGGATGTTTTGAGTTTTGCTCCTGCTTTGGAGGCTCTAGCTTCAGTTTCTGTTCCTCCGTTCTATAAAGCAGCCCGCAGGCAGCAGTGTGTTAATCACCATCCCTCCTGAAAGCCGAAGCTAATTTCAATCAGTTTTCAGGCAACACCTAGGTTAGTTTTATCTCTACTCATCCATGCTGTTTAGCAGCCTCACTTTTTTGTGTATTATCTTTTTATTTACATAACTAATGAACCTTTTACTATTTTGCCACAGCATCTCATTCAGCACCCCTGGCAATCCTCGCTCTGCCCCGTGCTGCCTGGCACACAAGGTTTTCTGTGCCACTGCTGCCTCCCCACATTCCTTGCAGGTTCCCTTCGCACAGCGCAGGTCCTGCCGGCTAGGTTATTTATCCGCTCAGTTCTGGGTCTGTTCTCTGGGAGCTTTCTTGCTCTTGCTGAGGACTTTATTTACTCCTCTTGAATTAAATAAAACTCTGCTGCCCTTACAGCTGAAGGCTGTGGCCTCTTAGGTCCTCTTGTCTTTACTCTTGGAGCTAGCCCTAACATACAGATATATTTTTGTTTGCTAGTCTGTTGTTTAGACTGGCTCAACACATGGGCATCTGAGCCAAGGTTGTTTTCTGCAGCCATTCGTCCTGTTCGGTGTCCGTGCCAGGCCCTTCACGTGGTAGTACGATGGTCTGTGGAAGCCCCACACCGTGCCTGGAGATGTCAGGCTGCAGAGAGGGTGCAGATGATGCCCTTTATTGTAAGCTGCAAAATGCCATAAAGGCATGAAAAGATTCCTGCTGGAAGTCATGCACCTGTCAGGGGTGATGGTAAAAGACAAATGGATGCAAAATGCTGAAAAACTCAGAGATGTGGTTTGCAAAATGTTACTGTGTCTTTGCTGATTCCTCTCAGAAGGAGGAGTGAGTCGCAGGGACAGGCCAGGCCGGTCTGGAGGAATTAGTGATTCCCCCAGAATCCCCTTGCTCATCTAGGAGAGCCTTCCTCAGCCAGGCTCGGGGTGCCCTGCCGGCTCATGCACAGGGGCTGATGCAAGATGCCAGGAGTGAGACCACACCATGGAGGTCCCCAAGTAAATGAAGGAGTTTGTTATTTCCTAGAGGACAGGTCAGCTTGAAAAGGTGCTGGGAGGAAAACATAAATCTGAGCTTTTTCCCCTTAAATTGTGCCCGATGACAAGACTTTCCCATGGCAATCTGGCAGGCGGGTGCTCTGCTCCCTGGGGTGTGCCAGTGCGGCACGGGGGCATCCAGAAGGCAATGGCAGGCTTTGGGGAGCCAGCAAGGCTCAAGGTGCTGGATGCCAATGCAGGCAGGGGACAGCTTCCCCTGGCTCTTGCCTGCTCCCTGCTCACCAGTGCATGACATTCCACATCGGTTCCTTTGGGTTTTGTCCTTTCTGGGAGAGCTCCCCAGTCCGTAGTGTGTCTCAGCTATTTCTGTTACCCTGTCGACCATCCTGCTCCCCTCTTCTGTCTGTTAGTTGCAGTATGGTAATTTGGGTGCTATTCCCTGGGAGAGGAGGTGGCTGCTGCCTGCCCCTGGCTGTGGGAGAGAGCTGGGAGGCTCTCGGGAGCGCTCTGTTGTGTCCCCCACCATGCTGGGCTGGACCAGCTGCTCCATCCCCCAGTGCTTGCTGGGTCCCGCCGGCCAAAGCATGATGTGGATGTGGATGATGCTCTTGCCTTGGTCTGGTGTGGCAGGAGGGATCTGCCACTGTCACCAGGAGCAGTCCCTGGGAGCTGCAGGGGCCCATCGCTGGACACCAGCTGCTGACCCATGGCATCCCTGTGGTGCCACGACGGAGAGGAGCCCCGGTCCTGCCCTCACCTGCAGCCCGCGTGGGGCTGGGGCCGTGTAGCACTTTGACTGGCACAAAGTTGTTTCCATGACACATGATTAGCTCTTCCCTGGGCATCATTAACATTTCTCTAAAAAGACCCTGGCGTTCTGCCAGCTGCTTTGTAAGCTGCTTCAGAGGAGAGGAAATCAGCTCGTCTCCTTGGCAAACTGGGCCAGGGGATGGAAGTTTTCCTGCACAGCTCAGTGTCCAGGGCAGAAACCTGCTTACCCACGGGAGCAAGCGTTCCCCAGGACCCGCCATGGATTTCCCAGCGCGTGGCCATTACCTGGCTGTACCAGCCAGCCGCCGGCAGCAAGAAGGGTGGTGATTAAATGACAAAAGGTGAATTATATAGAAAGTGCTTTCCTCTTCTCCAGAGAGCTCCCACGCTTTCTTCGAGGTTTGATTCTGAGGCATTTCTGTATTTTTTTTTCCTCCCCCCCTCCCAATTTTCCTTTTAAAAACATGAGTCAATTTTAGTGTGCACAAAGGGGAATACTGGGAGCCTGGGCTGGATGCTGTGAGCTGCGGAGCCGTGCTGAAATAAATCCTGTCCTTGGCACTCGGCTGCTCCAGCTTGAGGAGGATTTGCTGGGCTCGGGGGCAGCAGGCGAGCTGCGTCCTCCAGTTTGGTGCCTGGGGTTTCCCTTTGCTGTGCCCAGCTGGGAGGAGCCTCTGCAGTGAACTGAACCCCTCAGCCTTGCTGAGCCCTGGACCCTGCTCCTGGGCAGCCTCTGGGGGGGACGGTGCTGCCGAGGGCACCGCTCAGAGCCGGGACAGAGCTGTGGCCACTGTTGCTGGTGTGGCGATGAGAGGCAGGGTAGAGGCTCAGGTCCCTGGAAGAGCCGTGGTGTCCTCTGCCGCCCTGGCCTCCCATGGCATCTCCCTGCCGCTGGCTGGAGCGTGGGCCCTGCTTCACCAACAGGACAGGCAGCAGCCTTGCACCCCCTGGTGCTGCTGGGACTGCGGAGAGGAACTGGCAGCGGTATTCTAGCAGCCCATCCTGCTCGGGGTTCAGGCTCTGTTTGCCTATCTCCTTTTCCACTTCCCTTCCCCATGCAGCCTACCATGTCCCCTGACATCAGGCCGGTGTTTTCTCTGGTTGACACCGTGCCACCATCTGGGCAGAGACAAGCCTCCGCTTTAGCCCATGTGCTCCCCCAGTCAGTACAGGCCTGTGGCCAACATGCTCTATGTCTGGCTTCTTTTTCCATGTCCATATCCAGTGTTCACGGCAGTGGGAGCAGAGTGAGTTGCACCTGGGGAAAGGTGTCCCCCATTAATGATTACTTTTTAAATTCTGGCAGAGCTGGACCCTGGTGCAGTTGCATCCCCTCGGAGGCAGAGCCGTGTGCTGGCAAGGGGGGAGAGGCTGAGGGCAGTCAAATAAATCAGGTGATGGACTGAGTCAGGGCCAGGCTGGAAGGGTTTGTCAGCTGCCATCACCAGGTGCTTCTCTGGCTGCAGCAGCCCAGCAGGGCTGGTGATGGCGAATGGGCTGGGGGCTGCACTGGCGCAACCCCCCGGAATGGGTATGCACCCCGGGGCCTGGGGTTCCTGTGGCTGCATCCAGCAGCCTGCCAAACTGGGGAGCTCTGGTATAAGTTCGGAGCTGTGGAATTTAATTTGCTTTGATTGTCCGTGTTCTCGCCAGGCTTGGGACCTGGAAGTGTCCCTGAGCCGCGGCTGCCGTGCGGCACCTCCCATGCAGTTTGGGATTGGCCCAGGAAAAGTTCGAGGCAGCTGGACCAGGCTGGGGTGAGCTCGGCTGCTGCTCTGCTGCATCTCAGGGAAACCTGAAGGGACTTCTCTCTCCCCTTTAGGGATGTCCTTGGCCCTAGCCAGAGCTGGGCACAGTGTGTGGTGAGGGAGGGGGCACAGGAGCCACTGCGTAGGGCAGAGGAGCCGGCGAGCCGCAGGCAGCTTTGGGACGAGCCAAAGCCTCACCCTGGTGTGAGCGAGTTCAGACCTCGCTGCAGAGCTGGACCCAGAGCGCCCAGCACTGCACGGGAGATGTTGGCTGGGGATGGGGTGAGGTGCAAGTAGGCTTCTCCCCTCCGTTTTTGGTTTTTTTTTTGTTGGAAAACAAGTCTGCTTTGCTGTCTTTGTCATTCTTCCCCTCACTTGCTTTTCAAATTCAGCTGGGAAAACTTACCCGAGTGTTCGCATAGGTGTCACCAGCCCGACAGCTTGTGCTTCTCTAATAAAATGGCTCCGTAGCAGAGGGTTTGATCTATTTTTAAAGCGAGCTCAGCGCTGTCTCCTCCCGCCCTCCCACCAGCAGGCTAAACTAAGCCCAAAGGCTCTTGGGAGCGCGGCAGCGGCGTGGGGCGGCTAGTGAGCCCAAAGCCTTTGCTCCCCGAGCTGTGCCAAAGGCCATAGCCATGGCCAGGGCTCTGTGTGGCCAGGAGATGCTCCGGTATGGCAGGAGCAGGGAGCAGGAGAGGGCTCCCTTCACTGCTTTGTCAGAGAGAGGAGCTCTCTGTGCGATTTTTATTCCTTCAAGCAATGAATGTGCTGTATAAATTAACATACGGAAACTTAGCTCCGCTTGGAAGTTTGGTATTTTCTCCTCGTTTGATGCCCTGTTATTAAAACTCAATTTTCTACGAATAACGTCCTTTAAATAGAATTCGTCTTCCAGCGATGACTCATATCAAAGCAGCAGCTCCTCGCAGGAGAAGGCAGGCACGAGGGCAGGTCTGGTACTCGCAGCCTTGGGAATCCCCAGATTAGCTCCCGGTGCTTTGCTGTGCTCGGGGGAAGCTGTCCTGGTTGCCTCTCTTGCCTGTCCTGCTTCCTCTGCCTGCTCCAACTGTCATTGATGCCCAGGGACTCGGTACAGAGATCCGTCTGGGGCATCCCTGGAGCCCGCAGACCTGCCTGTCCCCGCCTGGCCAGGAGCAGCAGGAGGTGACCGTGCTGCCTCGCAGCTGCCCACCTGCCTGTGCTGCGGTCCAGCCCTCGGTGGCACCGTGCTGCTGCCTCCCACCTGTGCTGTCCCCTGGTGCTTGTGGTGTTACACGCTGGGGATGAGACGTGCTCCCAGAGCGGGATGCTAAGGAAGTGATGGATCACCAAGCAGGCTGGCTGTGTATGACCTTGCTGAGTCGTGGCCGGGGGGATCTGGCAGCAGGACGTGGGGCATGATAAAATATGTTTTTTTCCCTTCCACCACATCTGTGTCTGTTCTGCCTGGTGCTGGCTCTTTGCTTGTGCTGGTCCTCATAGCCGTGCTGCCTCTGTAGCTGTTCTGTGGGCAGATGTAGCTCATGTGCATCCAGGACATGCGGTGCTGGGCTGCTTGTTAACACAGGCAGATGCAGATGTGCATCAAAAGGGATGGCTATTGCTGAGCTGACCTATACTCCATCTGCAGCTTGCAAGTGCTGGGGGAGCACAGGGAAGCTGAAGAGCTGGAAGGAGCTTCTGCTCAGCTGCCCGGGCAGGCGGGGGCTCGGGCCAGGCTTTTCTGCTTGTCCTTGCAGAGAGTGAGGGGCCAGAGGGGCTGGAGGTGGTGACGTGGTCTGTACGTGGCTACAGTTTGTTGTTGAGTTCCAAATGTTTGGCTTGGCCTGCTGGGGAAAGGATCTCTGCCCACTTGGTTAGATTGATGATGATGATGCTTAATTTTTCATTTCCCAAAAGGAAGGAGAAGTCCTCTAAATGCCATGGTGACAAAATGCAGGATAGCAGCATGGCAATGGCTCGCTCAGCTGGGGCAGCATGCGGGTGCATGTGAGCCAGTGTACCTGGACATGGCTGGTCAGTGTCTGCAAGCACGGTAATAACTTATGAATTGTTATTAGAGGTGTCAAAGGGTGTCGTGGGTCCCCTACACCTGGCGTGGCCTCGGCAGATCAGCCCGAAGGCAGGAGCGGTGCAAGCAGGTGAGGGGGATCTCACAGGCACTGTTAGCAGGAGCACGCCAGTGTTGTGGCTCTTGGCACATGGCGAGACCGCTACTGTGATGTGGAAAGAAAAGGAAAGGGAGGAGGCACTGTGCTGAACCAGCAGTGGGCAGATGTGGGGGACCCTGGGGCAGTCCCCTGCCCAGACGCAGGCAGGGGGCTGTTGCTCACGCAAGGACTGGGGCAGCCTCAGCTTAAAACAGCTTAAGGGGCCGGACAATGGAAACATTACCTCTGTGGGGACTGTCGCCATCCCCATTGGGTTACATCTTCTGGGAAGGGACTGCATGTCCTGCAGGTCTTTGCCCCGCTGTTGCCTGCCTGCAGCCCGTTTGGTGCCAGGGCACGGGCTGTGCCGGCTGCCGGAGCCCACGCTGCCCTGTCTCCCTGCCCTCGCCATGGTCCTGCCACGGGGCAGAGGATGCAGCCCCAGACCTCCCGAGGCCATGTGCAGCCCTGTTTGTAGAGCTCAGTTCAGTGGTAAATCTGGGCTGTATCCTGCTAATTGGCAGGGTTGCCTGCAGGCTGCTAAGGCACTGTTTGCTTTAGCTCCTTGTCAATGTAAAACCCTCTTTAGATTGGGGAAGGGGAAGAAGGGGAGAGCCGGCTGGTGCAAACATTCCCATGCTGTGCTCTTCACTGCGGCTGCAGTGATGCTCTGCCATCCATCAGCCATGGAGCTGCCGGTGCTGGGCGAGCAGCCCCAGTGCCCGGTCCCTGGCAGATCATCGGGCATAGCTAGATGGGGGACCCTGTAGCTGACCCATAACACAGTTTATCATTGCTGAAGACAGTGTCTCAAACCTCATCAGGGCTCTGTGTGCATCTCCCGAGACCCCTGGCTGGTGCAGGCTGCAGTGGGCTCTTGCCTGACTGGAGCAGGCAGGAGGCAGCAGGCAGGCGCTGGAGTTAATTGGGAAGGTTGTGGGTGGAAGGAGTGAGTGGCAGGGTGCTCGGGGGCATAGCTCAGCGCCTGAGCAGAGCGTGGGAGCGGGGAGCGGGAGGTCGGGCACTTTGCCAGCCGGCACCGAGCTGGGGGAGCGGGCAGAGTGGCAGGGGAGGGTGAGAGGTGTCAGGGACAGAAATAGGTGCAGGAATTGTGTCAGGGAGGGAGGAGGCACATTTTAGGTGCTTGCTGGGGCGGCATGCTGGTCCGGTGGGCAGGGAGGCAGGATGGATGGGGCTGGGGCTGAAGGGCTCCTGTCCAAAGCTGTGTTTCATGAGCACTTCAACACATCTGCATGAGACATTTTCCCTCTGGGGAGGAAGAGGAGGGCACAAGCAAATCTTCCCACACTGGTGGTGTCAGGCTGGGGCAGCTCTGCGTGGTCCTGAGCGCCTGCAAAAATGAGTTTTCTTCCACCTCCTGCCCCCCTCCCCGGGAAGCTGCTCGCTCCGGTTCAAAGTTTCCTGCCAGGATTATTATTCTTTCTGGTCTGGCATCTGTTAAGGTGACAGCAGTCAGGGAGAGGGAAGGTATTGGAACAAATTTCTCATAAAAAGTAGCTAAGTTGATGAAACCATTATGGTGCCTGCATCCTGCACTCAATCATCGTGACATGCTGGGGGAGAGGTGCACGCGCTGCTGTATGCCGAGCTTTCCTGCAGGAGAGCACGGCCAGCCAGCCCTGCCTTCCCGCAGCCCCTGGCCCTGGGTGCGCACACACGGCCCGACCCATGCCCCCTGCCCATCCCGCAGCCTGGGCTTCCCCACATCTGCCCGTTTCGCCTTGCTGGTGCAACTGCTGGTGTTTAATGGGAGGGCGCCGCTGGCAGGGTTCAGTTGTCGTGGCAGAGCAGGGCACTCATCTCTGGCAAAGTGACAGCATGGAGACAACGTCCGACAGCTAGCACCGCTGCGGGCAGCACCTGCTCTGAGTCCTGCAGGGTCGATGCAAATCCCTGCAAAAATCTATTAGGGATCGGCAGAGGAGAACCAGGCAGGCAGCAGCCCTGCATCGGGTGATCCTGCGGGAGCAGGGTCTGTGCTGAATCCCTGGCCCCAGGGCAGTGCTGTTGAGTGGAGCAAGCTGGGGCTGGGGGAGATGGGATGACCAGGGAAGAGAAAATGGGGCTGAGTGCTGGATTTCCAGAGTGTTACCTGCTTTTATTAAAAATCAATGATGCACTTGAGCGGTTCCACTTTGTCTCCCTGACAGCAAGGCCTCTGCATCAGCCGGGACGCAGGATCCAGCACCGCTCACGGCTCTTGTTATCACCCTCTTCTCTCTGCTGCTCACCCCCCTGAAAGCCAGCCAGCTCATCTCCAGCCCCATCAGCATCGAGATTTACAGCCAGTCTCTGCCGATTGCTTGTGTCACCCTTCTCCTTGTTTTATTCCTATGATCTATCATGCCCCGCTCCTGCTGTGCAGCCACCGGGGCACTTCATCAGGCAAAGTCCTGCCTCGTTGTCCCCCATTGCTGTAGAGGGAAGCATGTGTGATGGTGTTAAAATAACAGGGCAGGGTCCCCTTCCCCAACCGCTGCACCAGCCTGACCCTTCCCCACTGGGGTTTAGGGTGGCAGCTACCCGACAGCTGCTGTCCACAGGAGCCCGGGGCTCTCCAGTCCCTCAGCTGTCCTTCCTAGCAAGCGTTACTTATTTAATTGGCTTTTTGCACTTCTGGAGGAGCAGGGCCAGTGCACGCAAGCTGCTGTGTTACAGATATGCAGACAGGCAGCTGCCAGCTGAGTGCCAGAGCCCACAAGACCTGCAGGCAGTGGTGCCCGATGAGGCGTGGGCACCATGGAGGCTGTGGGGCTCTGCGAGGGCTGGGGCATCCCCAGGGCATCAGGCCATGCCTTGAGGCTGCCGGTGGCTGGGTGCTCCCTCCTGAGAAGTGGAGGAGTCGTGGCTGCTCCAGGCACCCTCAGCTGTGCTGTGCAGTCTGTGCTGCCAGAGCATGATGCATCCCCTCTCCGTACCCCTCCCCGGGACCCTCATAAATAAACACAGCATTTAGAGGGCTGCAGGTGGGGCTGGAGCTTGCACAGCGAGGCAGGGGATGCTGTTTACCACCAAGGTCACAGGTATTGCCAGCCAGGACATATCTTCCATGCGTTGGTTCTGAGACGTGGCATCTGCCATGCAAAATATAGTGAGAATCTGTTTGCTGGCCCTGGCCTAGGTCCAGGTGGTCTGTCCGTGTCCGGCCAGGCTCCCCCAGGGCTTTGAATTCTGCAAGTGCCTTTTCCTGCAGAAGTGCTGCTCCAGGGACCATAAAGAGCCGAGAGGACTCCAGAAATGGCAGCTTATCTCTAGACCAGGTCTCAGAAATTGTTTTAATCCCTTTTCCGCCCCCACAGCCTGCTTCACGCTAGGCTTGAAGTGGTCACCCATGTTAAGCGCTCACTCCTGGTCTGGGTATCGAGCTGGTGGAGGAGGCACTGGGATGTGAAAGGAAAACCCTTTTTCCTGGAGGCGTTGAGCTATTCCTTACTCTGACCTAGATGTCAGTTTAATGCTCCGGCAAGTCCCAAGACTTGCATATGAAGTTGCCCAGGGGAAGATGATATTTCAGGAACACAGAAGCTTCTCAGCAGTGGTAAAGTGCACGAGCTTTTCCTGGCAGGAGCCTTGCAGAGCCTCCGTATGCTAGTGACTGCCATGCCAGCCATGGAGCGGTGCCCCCCTCTCCTCAGGGGTGCAAGCACAGCGCCTGGGCAGCAGGAATGTTCGTGGTGCTCCGGCACATGATGGCAGTGCTCGGCAGAGCCTGCAGTGCTGCTGGGGCTGGGAGCTGGACTGTGACCGCGAGCCGCTTGTGGTGCCCTGGTGCTCTGCAGCGTTGCAGCGCTGCCATTGGTGCTGCCTGCCTGGTGCTTGGCCTTCTTGCCCAGAGCAGGAGTATTCCCAGCTTCATCACATGGATCCACAGCAGAGGCTGTGAGTAGACTGCAAAGAGGAATGCGGCATGAGTTGAGGATGCACGCTTGCCGTGCTGGGTAAAACTGCATTCGCATACTTGTCCATCACTGTGGCTGTGAGGTCCGATCTCCCAGTTCAGCCAGTGCTGAACACAGGGAGCCCTGCTCACCTTTGCCTCTGCTGTCCTCTTCCTGTCTATGCTAAACTAATTATTTTAATGAAGTGCACTGTGTTCCCCCAGGCACCCCCAGCCTAAGCCTTGCTCACACATGGGCTCTGAAGTAAGTAAGCAAGTGCCCAAGTATTGAGGAGGTCCAACAAGTTGGGGAGCAGTGGGGAGTGTCGTGGTTTAGCCCCAGCCGGCAACTAAGCACCAGCACTAAGCTGGCAACCATGCAGCCGCTCGCTCACTCCCCCCACCCCTGTGGGATGGGGGAGAGAATCAGGAGAGTGAAAGCAAGAAAACTTGTGGGTTGAGATAAGAACAGTTTACTAATTAGAATAAAATAGCAATAATAGTAATGATAATAACAATGATTAGGATAATATAATATAATTAAAAGTAGAAGAACAAGGGAGAGGAACAAAAACCAGGGAAAAAAAAAGTCACAAGCGGTGCAACTGCTCACCACCTGCCGACCGACGCTGTTGGTTCCCCAGCTGCGATTGCTGCCTGCCCCGGCCAATCCCCCCAGTTAATATACTGGGCATGATGTCATATGATATGGAATATCCCTTTGGTCAGTTTGAATCGGCCCCCTTGGCTGTGCCCCCTCCCTTCCCGGCTACTTGTGCACCCGGCAGAGCATGAGAGGCTGGAAAAGTCCTTGACTAGTTCAGCACTACCCAGCAATAACCAAAACATCAGTGCGTTATCAGTATTATTCTCATACTAAGTCCAAAACACAGCACTGTACCAGCTACTGTGAAGAAAATTAACTCTATCCCAGCTGAAACCATAACAGGAGACACTGAATCTGTCCCCTGGAGTCCTGGCTTTGGAGCTCTCCAAGGGGTCGCAGAGCTGCCGCCTGGTCTGTCTTCAGGCACCAGAAGAAGAGCTTGAGCTGTGACCTTAGGAGGTCTGGAGGGGTTGAGCTGGTTCCCGCAGGTGAATCAGAGTGCAGAGGTGGCCCTGCTTCCCTCAGCATCCCCACTGCAGGACAGCCCCGCACCCTGTCCTCCTCCTGTGTGCTGCTTGCACCGGGAGGGGAGCGACGCTGCTCTACGTCCTCCTCCCTTCATCTGGATGATACCATAATAAATCATTGCAAATGGACCGTGGCCCCATGCACCCCTGTGGGCAGCATGTGTAGCGCTGGTGGTGGCTCAGGTGCTGGCTGAGGGTGCCTGGTGCAGCTGAGCTGGGTGTGCAGGGGGTGCTGTTGAGAGGTGGCTCTGCCTGGCATTGGATGGCAGTGTCAGCGTGGGGCTGCACAAGGCTGGATTGCACGGGTTTGCTTTGACAGATGGATTTGAAAAATGTGGCGATTTCATTCTGGTTTTCTTATTTATCTTTATTCCACTGCAGTGGCTGCAGGTGGAGAGAGAGGAGCAGGGACTCCACGTGGCACAGCCTGCTTGCAGTCATGCTGGCCGATGGGAATTGTCCCCAGCCAGGTCCCCAGCACATCTGTCCCCAGGGACAGGCTTGGGAGCCCTCGGTTCCCCAGGGCATCGCCTGCTGCACTCTGTTACCTGCCAGCTTCGGAGGGGCTTGGGACCATGAGAGAGTCCCTGGCAGCACTGTCAGGGAAAGCTAGCAGCTGCCTGAAATGGGGCCTCCCTCACTTTCTGCAGAAGGCTTTCTCCTTCATCAGGCACACCTGCAGGTGGTTGGAGCAATGAGGCCTCGGGTGGGGAGCAATGCTGCTGCCCTATAAGAGCCCCCCAAGGAGAGTGGGGTGGTGTTTGCAGGAGGGCTGTGTTGGATCTCTGTTTCTAGGCTGCAAGTACAGCAGTGTGGAGAGGAGATGGAAAAGGTTAGTGGGGTCCTAGAGGGAATTTTGTGCTTGTTTTAGTCTCTCAGTGGCTTTTTTTTTTATTTTTCCTTTCCTGCCTTGTGCCTCAATATAGCTGGCTGTTAAACAGAGGTCAGATTTAACGTCCTTCTGCAGACCATGCAGTGTAGTTGGTGTTTGCTGTTGGGTGTCCTGGTGAGGCCAGAGCCTGTCCCCTGCCTCCCCTCCTTCTGCATCAGCCCCTCCATGATAGTTAGGGACCAAACTTTCTTCTCTGCTCCCATCTGGGTGGTTGTGCTCCCTCCTTCCTTCCTTCCTTCCTGGTGCCCCCTCTGTGCCTTCCTGGGGGTCTGCCAGGGGCTTGTCCCGGTGGGTCCCCCCTCTTGCCATTGCTCTTGGAGCTTTTGTGGCAGGCGCTGCCAAGCACAACCAGTGCGACCAAAAAGTTGATGCTTTCATGTTCTGTTCCCCTGCACCTGTGTGTTCCCTGTGGATGATTTAGAGCCGAAAGCCTGTGCTCTGGCACTGGGAGAGGGTTCCCGAGATAAAATAATCTCTGCCAGCAGCTGAAGTGACAGAAGCCCCATTAACAGCAGCATATGCCTGAAAACACACACATACTGCGAGGGAGGAAGATGCGGGGTGGGGGAGCGCGGGAGCAGCAGCCCACAGGAAGATGGGGATGCAATAGCTGGTAATTACTCTGCTGCCATTGGGATGCTCCTTGCTAATTTACAGCATTAGTGGAATCGGGATGTGATTCTTCCTCCTGAGCCTGGGCAGGGCTGTCCCCTGGTGCAGGCAGCCGTAATTATCCACATTTAACTGAGGGCTTGTAAAATCTATTTGTCTAGCAGAATGTGAGTATAATTGCTGTGAATTAAATAAGGATGCAGTTGTGGCTGGAGCAGGACCTTGCCTGACGGAGAGCACAGAAAGTTGTATCTCCCCGGGCTGCTCCCTGGCACCCCGTGCTGGCAGGGAGGGAGGCTGCTGCTGGCTTGGAGCCGAGGAGGATTTCGGGGGCTTCTGTGCATTGCTGTGTCCCCAGCACAGACCTTCCCTTCTTTTGTGGCTGGTCTGACTGGAGTGGATGTGCTGACAGGAGCCAGGCAACTTGTGAGTATTCTCTGTGATCTGCTGGTTTATCTCTTCTTTCAGCTTTGTTCCTGGGGCCAGGGACTGCCCTGACTTTATTTTACTTGATGAGTGTGCTCCCAAAATCCTGTCCTTGCATGCAGCCAGTTTGCTGGGCCATTCCCCTGGTGAAGGTCAGCGTGCTGAAGTTTTTGCCTCTGTAGCCTGCCTTTTCCCCAGCATCGCTCCCGGCTGCGGTAGGAGCTGCACCCAACTCCTGCCCTCCCTGTAGCCACAGCCCCGTGCTGCTTCTTGCAGTGTCTGTGCTCGCAGCCATGTTGTCCGGGGGTTGGCCAGGGGCTCAGGTGCCGTGGAGCTCCCTGGCAGGTGGGGAGCAGAGGCTGGATGCTGCTTGGTGGGCACTGACATGGGAGGCACCAGGAGGGCTGGTGGAAAGCCAGGCGCCCTACGGGCTCTGGGTGCTGTACAGGAGACCTGCCCCGAGTTTCCTCTGTTCTGGTTGCTGAGCCTCCCCCAAGGCAAGCTCCCAAGGCATTTCTAAGGCACTTGGAGCTGCCCTTGCTTTGCTCCCCAAGGGGCCATTTTCTCTGCCCAGAGCAGCAGTGACAAACCTGTGACTTAGACCTGCTGAGCCTGGAGGAAGTGGCACTGGGGTGGTAATGGCTTCGTCTGTCCCCTTGGCCCAGGTGCAGCTCACTGGCTGGGCAAAGGGGCTTGGGGACTGTCCTGCTCAGAAGCTGAGCTGGCAGGAGCGGGGTGGGGGGGCAGGCAGCCGCTCTCCATGGCCATTTGCCATCTACCCCAGCACCAGGTTGGGATGCTGAAGGTCCCTTCTCTGCATTAAGGTGATTGTGGCTGCAATCTGCTAATGGCTCAATTGAAAGGTTTCCCGTAGCTGCACAGTGAGCCTGTGGTGAGGAAAGGTTGCATGTGTGATGGGAATGCCAGCAGCGTCATCAGGATACTGAAACCACTCTTGATGTCCATGCTGGAAAAACACTGGTGAAATGGGAAATGTGCAGAAAAGAGCTACAGAACTGGTTCACAGTCAGGAAAATCTGCTCAGGGAGATGTAGCCTAAGTAGGTTGAACTTTTCATCCAAGAGAAGTTTAAGAGGTGGCTTTGTGACGTAGGTCGTTTTAGGCTGTGATCAAGAGATTTCTGTGGGTACAGAGTGCTCTAATTTAGCAGGGAAAAGACATAACAAGATCCAGGCACTGAAAGCTCCAGCTAGACAAATTTTGACTAGAAATGAAGTGCATATTTTTATCGGGGAAGGTAATTAACCGCTGGAACAGCTTAAGCCTGTGGGGGATTCTCCATCACTTGACATCTCTGGATCAAACCCGGATATCTGTCTGGCAGGGATGCAGTAGCTTGAATGAACACGGGATTAGAGCATGGCCATCTTTGGCCCGTGTTCCTTGGGCGCTGCGCTCACTGGGTCTAATGGTCCTTCTAGCCTTAAGCTGTAATAAGTAATAATGTTCAGTGTTGATACTTGGGGCTAGGTTAAAATTTAGGTTACGGCAGGAGAGATGGAACACTAAAGCACTTGAAAATGGGAAGTGAGTGAGCTCGTTGCTGTAGAGAAGGAATCTTGTTTTCTCTGAGGATTTCTAGAAGGAGGCAGCAGCATGCTAAAATTGCCCTCAGAAGCTGGGTAAGAAAAAAGCGAATGATGCCATATGCTGGCATGAGAGCTTTGCTGCTGGAGCGACCTGGGAGCCTCTGCTGGAAACAAGCTCTGGCAGAGGGCTGCTTCCCAGGAGGTTTTGGGCTTGGGCCCCTCTGTCTGTCTGCTCGTGCTCTGGGCATGCCTGTGAATATCCCACCCAGGAGGTGGTGAGGAAGGGGCTGGGAAGGATTGGTTTCTGCTGTCTCTGGGACTGGTGTGTGGCTGTGGGTCAGTGCCACTGCAGGGGACGTGGAGCTGCAGCCGACTCGGCTCTGCAGCCAACGTGCAACCAGCAATGGGCAGAATCACTGTCTTGCAGGTGACGCTCTCTTCATGCATCTTGGCATGTTGCTGGCCTTTTCCATGTAGCGTATCAGGCAGGGCTTGCTCATTTTAATCTTGAGATCCACAAGAAATACTCCCTACCTCTTGAAAAGGCTGCCCCTTACCTGGGTGCCCCTTCCTTGATGTGTGCTGGTTGTAGTTTTGGCCTGCTGCTGGGCAGCCTTTGCCCTCTCCCTCCAGCCCCAGCCCAGGTCTAGCCCTGTCCCAGTTTGGTATCTGCAGGAAACTGAAGAAAACTTTCTGTGCTTAATGTTGAAAATCAGACACTCTAAAAACAGGCCTGTTTATGGTTTTCCAGCCCATTTTGTGCCTGTGCTGTAATGCTTCTGGCTAGGCCATGCTGTTCCCCTTTATTTACAGGGGCTGCGTAATGGGGTTTCAGAAACTTTCCTGAAGTCTGTCATGTTCCCTCCTGTATTGAGAGACCTGGTGACCTTCAGGGGGAATGAAGTTAGATGGGGTTGTCCTTGACACATCAGTGTTGGCTGTTGCTTGTGTGGCTCCTTATCTTGAGCCAGGTCACCATGGACAAACAGACAGATGTCTGTCCTGCAGCCCTGCGTGCTCTGTGCTCGGCAGCATCCGGGGCAGGCACGGGGGTATGACCTCTGCCATCGGCTCGTGCGGAGCTGGGCAGTACATTGTCAGAGCAGGCAGGACACTTGCTCAGCGTGTGTTGGGAGGGTTCCCAGGGCCATCCATCTGCTCCTCCACGGCAGCGTGAAATTTGTGCAGAGCCAGCGAACCGATGGCCATGGGCCGGGGCCAGCCTGCTTGGGAACCTTCCGCCTGGTCCGTGTGTGCTGGGGGACGTAGGCGTCTGCTTGCTGGCAGGCCTGGGCATGAGCTGCCTGCGGCGCGTTGCTGCCAGGTCCTCAGCTGGCACCTGGCATGGTGCTGGTGGCTGACCACGTTCCCGATGGAGGAGCATCCTCTCCTGCTGACGAGGGCCGCAAATAGCGACTGAGTCAGGTTCTGGAATGGGACCATCTTCCCAGGTCGCATATTTTTCCAAATAATTTTAAATCTTTCCTCTGCTCAGAGACCGAATCCTGTATCAGAGGGCAGTGCCACAGGGCAGTGGTGTTAAGTAGGATTTATCTCACTCGGTGAGATGGGGACTTGTTGTGCCCCCTCCCTCCCTCCCTGCTTATGATGCTCGCCTGACATTTGCAGGTTGCTCCATGCCAGGCACCAAGGCAGCAGAAGTTGAGCTGGTCTTACTGTTTCTGAGCATCAAGGAGTGCTCCAGTGAAGGGAAAGCTGGTCCCTGCCACGAGGTGCACAAGGAAAGTGGGCAGGCAAGCATGGCAGTGGCTGCTCTGCCCCAGCGCAGCAGGGCTGGCAGAAGAGCACCACATCTGACTTGTTGCAGTCCCTGCCCCAAGGATGAAGTGTTACTCCGTGCATCTGTGCTGCTACTCTTTGCCTTCATCCTTGAGCCAACTTTCTGCGGGACGGAGGGCACCCTAGCCTTCCTGGCTGAAGGAAAGAGGAGAAAATGGGGAGCGTGGCACAGGAAGGGTTAATGCAGAAAGATTTTTACCCTGTGGCATAAACACTACAGAATGCATGTTTGCCTTCATTTGCATATTGAAACATATCCTAAAGGCCCCTCGTTTTGAAAGTTCTGGTTTTTACTCCATCTTCCTATAGAAGGGAGGAAATTATTCATAATTAAAAAGTAATAATAATGTGGAATGAAGGAACCCAGCTGTATAATACCCAGCACAAAAGGGGGAGCGTGGGGAATCTATTTTTAATGGTTTCCACAGCAACAGAGATTTTGTTTACAGTGATTTTCCTCCTGTGCTGTGAGGCTGTTCCAAATTTACATTTATAAGAAGCTCTTGCATAGGAGGTCCATCACTGGGGGGTGCTCTGGACACTCGGGGAGGATGCTGAGAAGATAGGATGCAGTTGTACTTGTGGGATGGGGCATGATGAGCAGGAACCCTGAGACCAGGGTACCTGCCTGGGCATCGTGCCCTGACGTGCGATATCCCTGCTGGGCTGCGTGTGGCTCTGGTGGCTGCATGACACAGATAAACATCTGCTAAAGACCAGCCTAAGACTTTCAGATTTACATCTGCCTTCAGGAGCTGAATGGTGATGCTGCTGGCACAGGGCCATGCCTGCCTTGGTCCAGTGGGAGCTGCGGTGTGGTTCCCTCGGGAAGGCTGTGGCCATACCAGTGCTGTTGGAGCTGGGAGCTGAGCCTCTGCAGAAAGCGGGGGGATGCCTGGGCTGTGCATGGGGGGGCTGTGCCCTGCCACCCTGCTGTGCTGGGCGAGGGAGTCCCTCGTGTCTGCTGAGCTGATCTGTTCACTCTGAAGTTGGTTTCCCTGCTGTATGTGGGATCCGAGTGCTGGGGCATCCCTGTAGCTGCAGGGCACTGAGGAGAGTAGGACAGTGCTCGCTGCTCGCCCTGCACTGCTGCCATTGCCTGCCCGGCCAGGTTGTAGCTCATCCTTGGGCATGGGTGACAGAGAAGCCCTATGCCCAGCTGGGGCCTGCAGCTGGTGCTTCCCTGGGGCCATAGGCTCTGGAGAGAGCCTGAGTATTGCTGCTGCAGTGTAAATAATGGAGCAGAGGAGACGCTGATTATTAGAGAGCTCTTTCATCTGGCAGGCGCAGGCACAACAAGATCCAGTAGCTGGAAATTGAAACTTGCCTGATAGGTACAGGTTTTTAACGAGGGCTAATAGACCAATGGAGCAATTTGCTGAGAGCTCATTGTGTTCCTTGGCACTGGGTCTCTCCCTCTGTGGCTCCCAAAAGCAGACATGAAGTAGTTTAGCTGAGCGTTTCGATTGCTGCAGGAATAGTGCAGCTCCCCGGGGCAGAGAGCGCTGGCCGGTGCTAAGTGAGGGTGAAGGTTTATCTGTGGTCCCTCATGAAGTCTGTGGAGGATGCTCTTTCTCGGGGAGGTGGATAAGGGCTCTCCTGCTTTTTTAGGTTCCCTCCCCTTTTCCCTCCAGGGGTGGAGGGAACAGCTCTCTCCCTTTCCCAGTGCCTGTCCCCTGGCGCTTTAGCTGTGTGTCCCTAGGGATGGTGGCTCCGCTCTACTTCAGGACAGTGACAAACACACCAGCCCCAAAGACCCCGAGCCAGGACAGGCTTTGGCTCTGCTCTCACCTTGTGTGACCACGTATGTGAGGGTGGCCTTTGGGAGCAGAGCTCTGCTCCCTCACCTGGGGTACCTGCAGCATCTGGGTGGGTTTTGCTTTAATTACAGACTCATTTTCATCAGTAGAAAGCAGAGTTGGCTCTTACTAAGTGCTCTGGTGTGACACAGTGAGTCTGAGCTTAACCACCCAAGGGCAGGTGAGGCTTGAGGCTGGAGTAAATGGTGTTTGAGGGCTCTTTGGGAGCAGGGAGTGATCCTGGCTGTGCTGCCTGGGGAAGGGTGTTGGCCCCTTCCAGCTGCATGGTGGGGAGCTGCTGCCCAGAGATCAGCTCCTTTTATGAACCAATAAAAGAAGGTTTTTATCACCTGTTCCAGCTAATTTTCTGTGGTTTGTAATGGCTTTGGGAAGCAGGTAATTGCAGTGATCGCATTACATGTGTAGGCATTAAAGGGAATTGAGGGGACTGTTTGTTAATTAGCTGTACTTGTGTGGAACCTGAAACATATTAACCTTCATATAATCCCAAACTATTAGGGATGAAGAAGGGATTTAATGATGGGAGAAGCAGAAAAACAAAAAGCAATTAGGGCTCTTTTTCCCAGCATTGCTGGTGTGTTGGAGCAGGGGGATGACTGGCAGAGCAGCCCAGCAGGCAGGCTCAGGAGTCTGGGGGGAAGGTGGGAGGGCCCCCCTGGGGTGGTGGGGTGGGATGAGTGGGGCCAAGAGCCATGGGCAGGTGCAAGCTCCTCTGGCAGCAGCATCCCCAGGCAGGAGGATGAGCAGGGAGAACCAGGCACCCATTTAACCTCCTGATGCTGCTGATCTCCCCCACTTTCAGCTTCGCATCACTTGAGCTGGGACTCGGGTGCAGCAGAGGCAGGTGCATGTGCTGGGGAGCAGCGATCTTCTCTGCTGTGGTCTTGCCTGGCTTTTCCTAAACGACTCTGCAAATGCTGAGCTCTGCTTTCCTGGCTGTGGGTCTGCTGGGCATGGGGCGGCCCGATAGCCCATCAAAGGGGATGGTGGTCTTGGGCTGCTGCATGTGCATGGGACAGGGCAGGCTCCAGGCACTGCTTCCTTTAAAAATCCCTGGAGAAGTTCTGGGACATGGCTGGGGAACAATCTGCTGTGCAGCTGCTGGCTCAGCCCCCCTGAGGCCACGGGGATCCTGCTGGCAATTGTGGAGGGGCTCGAGCTCCCCAGGGACTTGGGGGCTGAAGTGTGAGTGGAGGGAGGGTGTGATGGAGACCCCCGGCCTCTGTGAGGGCCGGGCAGCTGGGGTCAGGGAGCCGGGCTGGGAGAGCTGGGATCTAGAGCTGCAGGAAAGCATAAATAATGTTTCCATGGCAACTGTTCAACATAAACTCTTTCTTCCCTGATTACTGAGCTAACAATATTCCGATCAGTCCCGGGCTGCTCCCCCCCGTGGCAAAACCCTTCAGGTGTTGGTTATTTTTCATGCTCCGTCACAGCAGCGGACCGTGTTGGCTCCATGTGCAGGCACCGTTCTGCGGTGGTGAAATGTGGCGCTGCTGGAGCTGGGGTGGGAAGAGCTGCATTAGCTCCTCTCACTTCTGGAAGCCCGGAGATTGAGAGGCCGGGCACTGGCTCCTCTGAAGAGGAGTTGCACAGAAATGGGACAGGCTTTTTGCCTGGTCCTGCTGCCCACACAGGTGCTGCTGGCTCAGTGACGGGGTGCTGGGCCCTGTTGCCCTTGAGGGATGCGAAGTCTGGAGGGACTTGGGGGTCCCTGGTGCTGCACATCTGGCTGGCAGCCTGCTAATGCATCCTCATCTGTTCAACATGTGCAGAGCAGTAGATTCCTCTCCCTAGGGAGAGCCCTGGTTTTCCCCGTCTGCGCACAGAAGTAGCATGTGCCGTGACTACCGTGACACCTCCTGCCCAAAATTGTCAAAGCCTGGCCAGGCACATGAAGCCACTAAGACAGCTCTACTTTCCTGCTGGGAGCCCCGGTGCCTTCACCAGCAATCGTTAATATCCATCAGCACCGTGCAAACAAACTCCCCGCTCCATTTATTCCACCCAGCTCCCGATTTAATTAGGTTTTCCAGTTTTCCGCTTGTCCTGGGCCGATCACTCCTTAAAACAGTGGAGAATTAATTTGCACCTGCTGTCAGAAAGTGTCTCTCCCCAGTTAGAAAAATAATTAAGCCATCATCACACATCAGGGGTAATGAATCACTGCACTCCATTCCCTTCACAGGTTGTTTGTTTGCTTCCACACTGGCAAAGAAGGTGCAAACTAAATGTGAGCAGGTGCCAAGTTATCCCTGTTCCCTCTCTGCCCGATTTCATTCTATCTCCATGGATTTTTTTCCAGCTAAGCTGGACCTTGGCCTTTTGGAAAGGTCCTAAGCATGCAGGTGAGTGAAGTTTTCCAGTAGCCCCAGGGGTGAGAGAACCTGGGTTTGCTCCTTCCCGCTGCCCTGGGGGTGTGTGTGTGTGTGTGTGTGTGTGTGTGCTGAAGGGATGGGCTCTGGCTGCTTGTGCCATATCCCACCTGTGGCAGTGTCCTGCCGGGGAGGGGAGCTCAGCCCGGGCTTGGAGCTTGCACCACTTAGGCAAGTGATCCTGTGGTATCAGCCTGCCAGTGAGGGATGAGGGGCATGTGGTGGCACGCTGCGGGGGAACAGCAGACCTGCCTGTAGTAGTTAAAGTACTCCTAGTACCACGCTTCTGGGTGACCGCTCCAAAATGCAGATAATGCTGTTCGTGTCATGTGTTGATAGGAACGTACCAGTTGGAGTGGCTGTGGAAGTTGGTAGAAAGGAAGGGGGGTGATGTGGCAGGAGCTGGTGCCTGTGGGGGTTTAGCTGTGTGCTAACCAACAGTGCAGCAGAGCCCAGCGTGGCGGGGCCATGGACACCCCCGGGTCCATGTGGTGTCTGTGTGGGGCCATCACTGGTGAGCTTACGCTTGATAAAATGTGTTTTAGTTGAGTCTGGACATGCTGTAATGCTGGGGAGAAGGTGATATGATTGTTGGGAGAGAACCTAGTAAATGCCTTGTATTTGTGATGTGACAAAATTACTGGCTTGGGTGTAGATGTGCCCCCAGATTTGGGGTCAGGAAGAAATTTTCCTCTAGATCAAACTGACAGAGGTTTGCTGGAGGCTTTGTCCTTTTCTGCAGTGCAGGTGGCTTCTGCTTATAGTGATCAAATGAGGACTTTAATGAACCATTTCCAGGACCTGTGTCCCCATCTCCCTCCCCGTGCTGTGTTGCACATGTATCTTTTCACCTTTTACTCCATGGCAGGAGGTCAGTGTACACTTGTGGGCCCACAGTGTGTGGGGTTGCCATGGTGGGGTGCTCCTGCACATCCTCTGTGGCCTGTGACAGAGGCAGCGAGGAGACACCACATGCTTAGAGAGATCACAGCTCTCTGTGCAGATGCCTTGAGCAGAGGCTGTGTTGTGTTAGCCTCCTTTCTTTGACAGACATGTTGTTATCTCTTCTTGAGGCTAACCATGTGCACCAGGAGTGTCTGAGCCGAGAGCTGCTGGGCTAAGGGAAGTTGCTTCGCATTTGGGTAAGGCAGAGATTTTGGAGGGTGCAGCACAGACAGAACCTTTCCTCCTGTACCCTTTTCCAAATGCCAGGCTGGCACTTCCCCTTCTTTGCAGTAAATCGATCTGGCACTTCGCATATGGGAAGCATTTGGGGGAACGAGGGTGGGATGGTCTCATCCAGGATGAGAAAGGGCTGGAAAGGTGGGTAAGCTCCAAGCAGCACCTGCAGCTGCTCCGAACGAAGCTGCCGGGTCCCCAGGGATGGCTTCCTCCTGCTCTTTCCTTCTGAACAGCTCGGCCTTGGGTTAGCAGCACTCCAGGTCTGCAGGGAAGCTGGTGGAGATGAACACACCTGCAAGCGAGGCCAGCAGACTCCTTCCACTTGTAACTGATGCCCCATCTGGTCTTGTGTCATCTGCAATGAATCTTCCCTATATGCTGCGGTTCCCAAATGCTGGGGTTACTTGAGAAGCTTTCCTAATGGAAATGCTCCTCAGTAGCAGAGTGCCCGAGACGTGGTGCGAGTTGTGTCTTTACGCTGGTGAAAAGTGCCAGTGGACGCACTGGCCATGCAGCACCATTAGCTCCTATTCTGTGGGCTCAGTGAATGGAGATGAAACGCTTGCCTTTGCTGATTTGTGCTCACACCTGCTCTCATGAAAGCCCAGTGCCCACTTCAGTGCCAGCTGATTAAATTAAAGTCCTAGTGAGTTTGAATAATTTTCCCTGTGAAATGTGGCAGATGGCCTCCATTAGGCGTCTGCTCCCAGCATCTGCCAGGATGTGATCAACCCCTCTTTGGAAAATGCACAAAAGGGAGTGGAAGTGGAGAGACCTGGGAATGGGAGCCCATCCCTTCATCCATGAAGAGGGTATCAAATATTCTCTTTGGAAGCAACCAATGTTCTGGAGGAGCAGCATCCACACGTCCCTCCAGCCCCTCTGCGCACTCACTGCCGTACCCAGCGACGGCAGGAGGAGGAGTGATGGGGCTGCTGTTCCTGGCCCATCAGTCCAGGTCACCCCAAGGGTAAGCAGAGCCTTAAAATTGGGGTGCGTGGTCCCATCCGAGGCTGTGCTGTGCCCTGGTGCCACCAGGCTGGTGCTGCAGAACTGGGTGGGCTCCTGGGGTGCCAGACCCTGCTGCTCAGCCCCCGTTCCTCTGCCCAGGCAGTCTGAGCAGCTCTTGTGCTGGGACAGCCGGGGAGCGCTGCTGGTGCCGGCTGGGGGGCTAGATCCTGCGGCTGTTTGTATTAAACTAGTCCAGGCTCCAGGCCCTGCTGTGAATCCTGTGAGCCCTCCAGGGCTCTCATTCCAGTCTGCGTTGCAGAAAGTGTCTGGCACGTGTGTGACTATCTGACACGCAGCCGTGTGCGCATCCCACCGTGGTGTGATCCCGTTACAAAGGGTACAGGACACGGGGCGTTGCGTATGCATTGGGGTGTCCCGTCTCCAAATGCTATACCCACGGGACTGCAGGGCCTTGGAGGGGGAATGTGCTGACGATGGAGCGCCGGGACCTGTTGGTGACGGGCAGCGTGGGGCGCGGGGAGCCGCCGCGGGGATGTTTGTTTGTGGGACCGGCGGGGGTGGGTGGGTTTCCCGGGTGGGTGTTAGCGGCAGCCCCTGTTGCTCCGGCCGCGAGCGGAGCGGAGCGGAGGGCTGGCGGGGACCGGCAGCGGCTCACTCCGGCGGG
>VZTV01037248.1:1434-15359 GCA_013400875.1 Anhinga rufa
CTAGAAACCTCAAACTTCAAATCATCTTGGAGTTTTTCATGTGCAGTCATCTGATGAAGACTCCAAAGTAGACGCTCATATTTGGCTGTTTGCAGTCATTGCAGTGTGGACACTAATAACTATCGCAGAGCTTCACAGTATGTACTCTGGCCTGACTGTATCGGGGAGTTCGGAGATATTTCTATAGCACCAGAAATGCGGAGTTAATTTATCAGCGTGTGAAACATTCAAAGGCAGTGCGTGCCTTTCTGGTTGATCTCACCCAGGTGTAATTATTAGGGGTAAAGCTATCATAGATACACAGAGCAAGAGAGAAACTGGTGATGAGGTTTCTGTGTAAAGAGGAAGAATGAACGTAGGAAGGAGTTATGTCAATGAATCCACCTAGCAGGTGTTCCTGCATATTCTCCTTGTAGTGTCTGAGGCACTGGGTCTGTTTTATCGCCTTAACTGCTAAAATAGCAAGTGGCAATGTGCAGCCCTCACACATGCGCTGCACAGAAGCCCTTATGCATGAGGATCAACCTGTAGGGACACTGCGCTACAAATAACTTGCCCAGGCACTTGTAAAAAGGGCGAATCGCTCTCCTAGAATTGGATAATAGCCCAGGTGAGCACTTTTCTGCTTGAATGGAGCAACCTATCTGGTCACTTGTATGGAATATTTTTGCTAGACTATTTGGACATTTCAGCTAGCTGAAAGTTTTTGTTTGTTTGTTTGTTTTCAAACACAATTGACAACATGTTCACTTTCAGACCACTTGTAAGTTAGGTGATTGCATTTAGATGCTTGGTCCTGCCTTTGTGTTGGGCTTGTATTTCTTGGAGTTTATTCAAATGTGATGTTTGAAATTCTGATCAAGAATTTTAAAAAAGTGCAGGGCTGCATGGTGACTTAATTGTCTTGAGTCCTTTTTAATACAAGAACTGTCTTTAAAATGACATGCAGATATCTGGGAAAGGTCTATCCACTCTCTGATGGTATGCAGTCCATGCATACTTACTTCATTCCATGTATACTTCATTATTTTCACACCCCTTTCTCCTGCACTGATGAGTGTGACGGTGCTTGCTGATTTCACCATCAGTAGTTTTGTCGTATGCAAACATCAAGCAACTGGGCCCAGCCCATGTGGTAAAGGGACTGAACTTGGGAAATTGTGGAGTCTTCTGGTGGCTCTTAGCATGATCTGGAGTAGGTCAATCTGTGCTTTTGGTTTTGCCCTCTTATACAAGGGTAGTGCAATTTACCTGTATCAGACAGGTATTGCAGGGCTGTTTGCAGTGAAAAACTTGGAGAGCTTTGGTTAACAGTGCCTTTTTCATTTTATTGATTGCTTCTTCCACTTCCCTTCCTAAAAAAAAGAAAAAACCCACCACCAAAAAAACCCCCCAAAATACAAAAAAAACCAACAAAACAAAAACACCAAAACCCAGCCTACTCTTCATGCTTCTGAAAAATAAATTGAAATTAGCACTTATTAATTTGCTGTCCTTGCCAGAAGACGACATACATCCCCACTGATGGACCTAGGAGAACGTGTGTCGCAGCTGTACAGCAAGCCAATCTATCACTTGACAAAGGAGAAATTTTAAGCTCTTTACCTGAAATAAGCAAAGCTGTTGGAAAGAAAGCAAGTTTAATATTGGAAAGTTCTTTGTCTCCTACACACCCTGGATCTTTATTATAAGTATGGTCCACACTTCTAAAGCACAGCATGTCACTCTCTACAGCACAGCATGTGCCCAATTCTTGCCTACCTGACCCACACTCAGACTGCTTATTTGAGTGGTGGGAGAAAGAACCGTCTTTACTAGAAGCGGGGTTGCCTGTTGATTTCTCCCAGTGAGGTCTGTAGAACGTGCCGTAATCAGTGTCTCACAGCTGCCAGCTTTTGCAAGAGATGTGCGGCAGTGCATTTCAGGGATTGGTGCTTTCCATGATTTCTTGGTCTGATTTCCATTTCAGAGATCATAGTCTGAGATAGGTGCTGCAGCCCACTTAGTGAACATGGATCACATCTTGCAAATCACAGAGTTGCTGCATCAGGACATGCATCTTGATTGGTCTTTGTACCCTGCTGTGTATGCTGAATTTCTTAAAATTTCGTTGTCATCGTTTGTGTTTTTCTTCTGAGGGGGAGATGCAGGAGCAGAGATGGCTTGGGAGAAATGGTAATTGATAAGTTTTTTCAGATGATGAACTTTCTGTAGCCTCTTGACAGCAGAACATGGTAAGACATTGTTTTTTACCGATTACAGGGGTTTTGTCTTCTTAGGCTTTACCACTTGTGTCACCGAGTTTGGATTCTAATGAAGTCTGATGGTCAGAAAACTCAAGTTCATGTGCATTCTTTTTTCCCAGCAGTTAGATGAGAGCTAATTAGTGTCCATTGATTTGCAAGGGACTGACCCAGGGTCTAACCCTGCATTGAATTGAAACTGTTAGGGGGATTCTGAATTGTCTAGCAAGTTTAATGTACTCGACCATCTTTCTCCAAAGTGTTTGTGCACTGGTGAGGTGGCATTTCCAGAGTGGCTTCACTACCATTGTGGAGTATGTCAAAAGGAGTCAGACCTAAGGAAATGCTGAATGAGTGAGCAGTCAGCATAGTATCTGCTATCCTACTTTGAATTTCCTTTTTAAAACATTGCTTTTTGTGCCTATTTACTTATGACTTCTTGATGAATAAAAAATAATACTGAAGAGGAAAAATGTATGTGGTCATCCTATGCCAGCTAATCCTATTTCTTTCCTATTTCAGCCATGTCAGCAGAGTGATTCTTATGACTAATGGTAGTTTTCATATATTTATATTGAATGCCTCAGCCAGCTCAAACCGAGTTCCTCCATAGAGCCATTATCTCACTGGTGTTCTGTGCATCCCAGAAATGGATTGAGTATCCCAGAACATCATGCTGCAAGACTTAAAAAAACCCATATGATTGGAAATTATGGGAGCCGTGTGACTTGCCAATCTTTCATTTCAGATGTAGTTCCAAAAAAGTTTTGAAGATTAGACTGGGATCAACCAGAAAATTAGAGAATTAAAAATAAAAGCTTTTAAAATAGTTTCAGACTTCAAAAAATTGACTTGCTTTCAGTTGAAGCCAAATGTTTTGGTTTGGAAATGATGATTTCTTGGGTTTTTTCTTTTTTTTTTTTTTATTGACTAAAACAATTCCATGAAGCCTGTCTGAGTTAGCAAGATGTTTCTGGAGACATGAATCTGCCTTTTTTAATGTAAAAGTACCTGTTCTGTCCAATTTTTATAATGACATACAGATGATGCATGTGAAAAAAAAAATTGTGACTGTTTTGGAAGAAACTGTCTGCGTTTTTCACGGTATATAGTTCAAGCTGCTTGTGATGGATTTTATGGATAGACAATTTTGGTCAGTTAAAGTATATATAGCATGTCTTTCTACACCATCTACAGGCAACTTACTTTATTACCTGGATACCTGGAGGGGCAGTGAGATAAGCTCAAAATTGATCAAAATTAGATCAGTTAACCCTCCTGAAGTTTTCTGATACTCAGCTTTGGTGCTCTAGGTGCAGAAGTTGCCTTGTTTAAAGCATGATCAGGATAGGTTTACTACATGCAGAGCCTAGTTAAATGTAGTGATGGTTTCTACAACCACAATGTCCTGTTTCAAAGATGTGTATTTATATTCATCAGATGTGCTTTTCTGCCAGTTGTTTTGTGCTAAATAACACAAAAAGAACTTGCAAGGAGTGATACGTAGTTGTGCGTATCTGCAATGACCACTGCGACCTTAGTGTTTTAGTGCTTCATTGTTCTACCCTAGCAGAAACAAAAAAAAAAAAAAAAAGTTTNNAAAAAAAAAAAGGTTTTTTTGGATCCCATTAGATAAATACAGGCAGTCAAGATACATAATGGAGTTTTCCTCTGATCTGATTTACACCAGGGTGAATTTGGAGTAGCTCTGCAGGGGTTTGAAGGACTGAAGCCAGTAAAGGGTAAAACCAGAGTGGTCCCTCAGGGGACATTCCTGGCTTTAAGCCTCTGGATAAGTGTGGGATGTGGGTCCAGGACAGCCAGTGGACTCTTCAAGGGAGACTTGGAGAATCTTAATCAGTAGCGCACCTCTCTTCCAGGACTACCCAGGTTGTCCAGGCTCTTGACTTCAACAACTAACTGAATACCCCCTTGTGTAGCGTCTCACATATTTCCTCTTGGAACTTTGGGAAATTTAACAAAACGTTCACGTTCAGCAGTAATAAGTGTCCCTTTATAAATGATGCTGGGTATCTCAGAAGTATCTGTAATAGACTGTGTAGAGCAGAATCTGCCAAGGAAAGATTTTGTTTTTCAATTGAAACAAAATAGTGTAAATCAAATAGTCTCCAGTGGAAAGTGCTGACCTTGCTTTTAGCAGGAGTCACTTATACAATCTCTCCTTTCAGATTTCCATTTTTCTTTTTTTCCCTTTTCCCCAATATATGTATTTTTGTAGCTGTGAGCCTTTCACTACTTTTCTCCTCTCTCTGCATCAGTTTATAGATTTTGCAGTGCTTGTATGAATAAAGGCTGTGTGACATTAAAAATCATAGACTCTTCTGTGAAATTTAACTCATGTCTCTTACCTGCTTGCGTGAATAGGATAGTCCTGAATGAAAAACATGGCACCTTTTTCTGAGTCACTCTAGAGGTAATTCAAGAACAGATCTCTGGCAAAACAGGGAGTTTTGGCTGAAGCATAAAGCTAACATTTTAACCTATTTTCATCTGTAAAACACCCTGTTATTTTCATGAATAGTGAACCTATTGTGGATAGTGATGCTGCTAACTCCTGCATCCTGGTCAGGTTCCAGCTTGGATCATTATCAACATAAATCAGTTATTCTCCTGGAAGCTTTATTCAGATAAATTATCTGCACTTCCTGTCTTAAATTCTTATTGTGTTGTTCTGCAGTGCTAGCCCCTGTTTCACATAAGATGCATTTGAGATTTGAGTTGAAGCAATCGCTGCATACACTGGAGGATACAATTTGATATTAGAGTATATTTTCCTTGTGGGCTTTTCTGAAAAGATTTTATACTTCCTTGGTAATGTCTGGAGATTCCCTGTGTTAATAAGAATTGTTTTGTTAATTGATTCCAGAATCTGCTGCTCTGGAATAGTCTGCCTTAATCAGGTTCTTCACATGAATTTAAAAACGGCATCTTTCTGGACAAAATTGCAAGCAGGGTTAACATGATTCCTCCTTTCTGCTATGTGGTCTCTAAAAATGCTTATATCAGCCATGTATTTCTTGTGTATGCTGGGCTGGATTCAATCTATTGCAACATTTTCTGTAAGGGGATTAAAATCCTCCTGGAAATAACTTAATCAAAATCGATTATTAATTGTGTTTTCAAGAAGCCTGGGTGAAGCTATGTGTGAAATATGAATCTATCATTTCAGTTTCTCAGAAATTCAGCTGTGTAATTCAGTGTATGTGGAGTACACTTGCAAAAAGTATCGGAAAGCTCCAAAGACAGGAGACCTCCTTCTGCAAAACGGGCGTGGGAAGGGCAATAGCAGTTCAAGATTCTCCCCTGCTATCCTGCCTGCCTCATTCCTGGATGAAAGATGCTACAGAAGTGTAAAGCATTAAGATCAAACCTCCTGGATAATCAGGACTGTGACTTTGTTCTGCATGACAGAGAAGGGCCTGCAGTTCAGATGCTGCTGACTGCCTTCTCTGCGGAGCCTGCCAGCAAAAGGGTCAATTAGTGCCAACGGCAGGAGTGCAGCTCCGTTACAAAGGCCTGCGTCCACTTAGAACTGTTCATTTAAGCTCTCATTATGGACTTCAGGTTAATAGCAGTGTACACTGCTACCTAATCATTTACCTGAAACTGAGAGACTTTATATTACCAGTTTAGCCATACTCCTACCCAGTTTGTTTGGGGTGGTTTTTTGGGACTGAGTCCAACTTTAAATCTCTGAGAGAAGTGTATCATGTTGTGCTGTGATGATTACAGTTCAAGTGCGTAGAGATTTATTGCCAATATATAATAAAAAATAGTAACTTTAAAATATTGATGATCAAAGCAATAAAGATCTGCAGCTTGATAAATTCACCCAGTCTTCAAAACTGGCTTTTCTCTCTGAATGGCCTGCAGACAATTTCACTTTAACATTATAACCAAGGTTTTCATTTTAGAAATGGCCACTGACTACCTGTTTGCAAAGGCAACCTCCACAGTACAGCCTGGCTCACTTCTCAGAGGTATAGAGGCACCAACTGGGTTGTGAGCTTCCCCTGCTTGTCCACTGGAAAGCAAGTGTTCTCTTTCTGGAGAAGCTGGTGCCATTAATCTTTTTGCTGTCGGCCATTATGCTAGAAACATCCTGGCGAAATGCTTTCTTGGTCTGCCTGGGTGTGCTGATTGTCCTTCATATTATACTAGCAATAAGCTTGTAAATTGGATAACACTGCAGCTTAAAGATTATTTTGATTGCCAGGATATAAATTTTTTGAGCAACAGGCTTTAAGACTGAAAAGTGTTTGTTTATGGCCATAGATGGAACAATGTGACTTTTTAAACTTGGTCCAGCAGCGATTTGGTTACCTGGATGTATGCACATACACTACTGCTTCCCGCTCAGTAGTCTGAGCCCATCTGATGGAGTTTCTTCGGAGCATTACACTCTGTGTGAAGGAACTGAGGTGGTGGCTTTGGCTCCCATTCACGGTATCTGCAAGAAAGAAATTGCTGCAGTCTGGTGCTGTATTGAGCTCTCTGCAGTGATGTCTCATGGCAGCACAAATCCTGCCTGGAAGCAGATGAGTGCCAACTTCTAGGTCCTTGGGAGAACTGATCATTCCTCTGTTTTCCCTAGAGCACACACCAGGCTTCTTGTGATTCCTAACTGGTCAAAAAGGGTAGAAAACCTAATAATTCCCAATGGTTAGGAGATTTTCCTGCAGGAGCAGGAGATGTGTTCAGAGCTTCAGGGCTGGTGACCCACCGATCGGCAGGCTCGCAGGCTGGGCAGCAGTGGCGTTGCTGTGCTAGCCCGCAGCCCAGGAAGGCTGCCAGGGAGAGAGAGTCACTTCAGCCACAGCAATTGGATCTTTTTTCACTTCAGGGCTTTGGAAGTATTCTTTGGGACGCATACTCCAGAGAGATGTGTTCTTTCCCTTTAATAAGCTGTCTTTATTCCTTTTCCTCTGCTCTCTGTTCTTGCCTTGCTTTGATAGATAGGAGAAGATAGACCATAATTTAAAAAAAAAGAGCTATTTCACTTCCCAGAGACAGCAAACAGGCCTGTGAATGGCGCCTTCTGTTCCCCGTCTGCCTGGGTTCACCTCGCACCCATCAGCCTCAGTGTTAGTCTCATTCACATTGAGCTGTTACGGTGCTCTCAAAAACTCTTTTAAGAGGGCAAATTTCACACTGAAGTAGTTAAAAATCCCAAACTTGCTCACATTTCCTCACAAGTTACATTAGTTATTTCCAAGGTAGGTTTACTCAGATCACTGGAGCTTTCTCTGATTCCAGTTTGACTTCTGAGACGGTTACAAATCCTTGAGATCATGTGAGTTTCCTGCAGAGCTGGAACTGCTGTAACACTGGAGGAATCCTGGTGCTTTCAGTGGAGCCTGTATGTAAATACAGTAACGGGGTAAATGAAACCCCAACAGTATAATTCTTCAGCATTTCTTTAATTTCTTGAAGCCTGCCATGCCTTTTGCACTGATATGAGACTTCTGCAGCTCCCAGTGATGAACCCCCTAAAACAAACGATTGAGATTAGTATTATTTATAGATAACCACAGAGATCATTCATTCCTCTCAAGCTGTTTATTTTTGGGCAGCCCAGTGAAACTGATGAAATTGCCAGTTGTCTGAAACACTACTGCCAGTTGTTTGAATGAACAGTATTGATTATAGTTACAGGACTATTCATCTCATACTGGCACGCATACAATACATGTATTATAAAAATGTTGTCTCTGTTGACAGCTGGGTTATGAAATGATACACTGAATTATATGTCCTTATAGGCAGTGTATACATAGACTTTTCTTAATCCTAATTCAAAAGTATTTAAAGTTACTTGAAGGAATACAGAATGGAGTATCAGACTCTGAAGGGTATTATAGTACCTTCGTTAGAAACAGCCAATTAACAAATCTATGTTGAAATGAGCTGACACAATGAAACTCCAATGGGTGCTAACTGGTCTAAACAATCTTCTGCTGTGGAGGTGGAGAAATTTTTATTCTATTAAATGAGCGAAGGGTTTCTTAGAAGATGCAGATACAAAAGAGACCATTTAAACCTACTCTATTACCACAATTTTGTTTTAAAATCAAAGAAATCCTTGAGGCAAGCCCTGTTTGCAGTGCATACATTAGTAGTTTTCTGGCTTCATAGCTAATACCTTCATCTTTCTGATTTTTTTATTTAAAAAAAAAATGCAGTGATGCAGTGATTGTGTTCATCTACACTTACCCTCAAAAGTTTTCCATCTGTCATTCTGTCGCTTACTTAATGGTGTGTATCCCAGTTGCCTGGGTTGCTCCATCACGTCGCCCTTTGCTGTGGGATTCACTGGAGAGAAGCTCAGCAGATGGCCCTTTGGCTGCGGCTTCTCTCCCTTCACTGGAACAATCTGTTGTTCTAACTCAAAACGGGTTAGAACAAACCCCAAAAGTTGAGCTAAAAGCCCCTCTTGCATTTTAGAGGATGTGATCTTTCACTGATGCATTGCTGTATATTTGAAGGATTCATATTTTGAAAATTTATGATTGCTAAATGAAGATTAGATAGATTTTTAAGTACCGCGCTTGAAAATTTCCATTGTCTTGCTCTGTAGTCATGAGTGATCAAAAATAGATTAAAGTGCTCAGATAATTATTTTTTTTTTAAGTTTTACTAATGCTTACTTGATTATAGCTGAAATACCACCATAGTTTCCAGTAGCTGCCCTGAGAGCGGAATTTCCCCATATTTACCTGAACTAATTGGTACATTGAACATAATTTCAATGGTACACAGTGGTGACAGATGTAACTGTAGAATGCTTGGGTGTTTAACATATATTTGTAATTGTAGCAAATTTATTAAATAACTGCATTTAAGGTTCCATATGTAAGTCCAGATCACAGCTGGAGTAGATTGACCTAGCATGCCTGTTGTAAGTGGATGGAAGCAGATTTGTATCACCATGATTCTTAAAATGGTATTAAACAGTTCTTTTTGGCAGTATAGAGGATAGAAATCTTTACAAATTTGTGTGTTGTTCACTTGATCATATTCTTCTTCAGTTTGCGTTACCTATGATAGCTTTCAAATAGAATATTTTTTAATCATAATGTCAATTTTCTGCGGCATAAACTATGAATTTCTGAATAGGAAGACAATTCTTTTTCTTGTTCTTTCTTCCTTTTTCTTCATAGTTTGAGATTTTTCTTTACCAATAAGTTAATACATTTGTAACCATGAAAAAGTTTCATTTGAGGATCTCTTGTCATTGGTTTTTCAGATCCTAGCAAGCGGCTTTTTATGCCTGCTTCCTTTTGCTCAACACTTCTGCTTTCTTTTCCTTTGTATCGGTATCTGCAATGAAGCTGTTGTAATACAACCACATTAATTGATGGTGGTTTATTTTTAAATTCTTTCTCTAAAAATTTAATCTCCTGTTATGAGACGGAATATTTACATTCTCATCCTCTATAAAAGTGGATGAGTTAACGGAATAAATATCCTACATGCTTATGGGAGAAGAGACACCCCACCCCCATGCTGTCAAGTGTAGAGAGATGGGTTCTGTTGATAACTTGTGCAGTGCAGTGGCTGACAAGATAGAGTAGCAAGGATAAAACGCTAGCTACTGCACTTGGCAAAATTTAGGGGTCTCTTCAGCTGTGAATGGCTCTGCTTAATTGTTACCAAAGCCTCCCCTGCTGAAGTGATGCATCAGAGCAGCACAAGCTGAACAGTTGTGATGGCTGAACTTGCTCCTGCTGCTCATGAACCAGATATACTGTAAATGCAAACAGTAGGTGCTCCCCTTATCTCTAATTAAAGCATGGATGCAAGTTTGACTATTCAGCTGCAGTATCAAGTTACTCAAAAAGCTAACTTGGGAGCTGAGAAGCAGGTATTTTTGTTTGATACATATTCTCGATTCCTTTGCTTTCCTGACTTTGTCGGCAGAAAGGACAGCTTGAGGGTGAAGAAAATGTACAGTGGTGAATCTCTCTGTTTTTCTTTCTTTTTTCTTTTTTTTTTTTTAATTATGGAAAACTGGTATTTTCTACCGTTCACTTCAGAGTAAAGAGAAAAATTTCCTGGGGATACTAAGGAAAGGTGGCCTTCCCTAAGCAGTATTTTCTCATTCTTCTGTGGAGCCGCAATGTGACTGATTCTGTCCTGCTTGTCTCTTACAGATACAAGATCAATTATGATAATAAGGATTACATGTGATGGTTATCTGGATTCTTAAGAAAACAATGGCAGAGGAGGAAATAGGGAAGGGCACTACTGTCATTTGAGAGGATGCTTGTATATGGCTTGTAGCTAAAAGTCTTTCTGTATGATAACTCTTCAGTATTCTGTGCACTTCTCCATAAAGACGTTAACAGCTTGTTGGAGAACTCAGATGTTGAAAAGAAGCTGGATAATACAAATTTACTACTTGAACAAAGAAATAGAAACTGTTCCAATATAATAACTCAAATCCTGGTTGCTTTCCTTAATAGAATGGCTTCAATAGGAGTTAATTTAGGACTAGTTGCACTAAGCTGTGGAAAAATGGAGAGCCAGGAAGAGGTGTTTTTGTTTTTGAATTATTTTGATGGTTACAAAATAATCTGGGAATTTTCAGTTCATGGAGTTCGTCATTTGGTTTGTTTGATGTGCTTTCTGTAGGTCTCACGGTGTCTTGAAATATTGGACTGACGGTGCTTGACTAAAGCTACTGACAGCCTAACTGCGTTTGCGTTTCTGGCATGTTTTTGCAGACTTTTCTTGGTTTAGTGAAAAACAATAAGGGTCAGTAGCTTGCTATATGTCCATATAGTAACTTCAGGGTTCACAGCCGTGCTCCTAACTAGAAAGGGTGTTACAAGTATATTACTCTAATGAGAAAGATTAGAAACAAATCAGAGTATTTTTAAATGTTTCACATTTACTTACTGCAGATTCAACAGTGAGTTTAGCCCCAGAGGCAAAGAACAGCATAATAGAGGGACTTGAATGCCTGTTTTTCTTTTATAGGTGATCTCTGTAGAACAGGAGGTAAGAAATAGTGTCTGAGCTTCTTTGGGAAGCTTGGAAGAGCTGATGAATTCATCAGTCCTTTTTATGCAGCTCTACTGGAAGATTTAAATCTTCATGTCTTCAATTTATTAAATTATTATGAGAAAGTCATTCTATTGTTATCAAATTCATTTTTCTTATGCAAGTTTCTATGCTATTTTTGTTATAGAAAGGTATTGTCTCACTGATAACATTGCCAGTGGGAAGGATGGCTTGGACTGGCTCATGGAAAATATACGGAGAAAATCAGAGCACAGAAAAATCTTCTGTGCCTATAACTGCCGTTTCTTGGAAAATAAGGTCTCTTACGCCTTCTATTATAGTCTGGAGAGACACTTCACTTAGTCCATTAATCTATCGGAAAAGCTTTACTACCTGAGTTCACCAAATACATCTATTCCAAGGCCTACAAAATTTTCAAGTCCAAAACTAATCTGTTGATGGGCCGCTTTGAAAAGTTTGACACTGTCAGGGAGTCTGTTTGAAGATCAGACTAGGAAAATTCAAGAACAATAGGCTAGCATTAGCTCCATATGATGTATTAGTTTAAACAAATACAAAGACATGTTATCATAGTCCTTTCTGTTGTCTGGTATTTTGATAGGCAGTATAGAATTACATAAGATACGTCTATATGTGTGTGTGTAGAGAGAGAGGTTTCTTGTTTTGGAACTGAAGTTTGTGATGAGCTGCTTTTTGCTGAATGACGTGAATGCTTCTCTTGATGACTACTACATTGGTTTTAACAAAAGAGAAATATTTACTTTAAATTTAAGCTGAAATTGGCACTGACATTTGCAAGCTAAAGTTCAGAGTCATTAATCTATAAAACCTGGAAGATATTGTGAATTAATTTATAAGAAATTAGTAAAGCAGAAATTTAATATGTTTATTTGGTAGGACACGGGTACATTTAATTTAAAGTAAGCCATTATTTACAGTCTCTAACTGGAGTCACATAGCAGTTTCTATTCTGTTGTGCATAGTAATCTGATTTTTTTTAAAGCTTATTTGAAAGGGAGCTTAAAAATTAATCGAATTCATGAAACTGTTCCTCCCGTGGTTACATCTGTGCCTGCTGTGAATAAGGGCTTCCCTACCTACAGAGCCTAGTCATGTCATCCAGAACTGGCAGTGTTTCTCTGCAGTTTGTCATCTCTTGGTAAGATCCTTCCTATCCTTAGCACAGTTCTGTTCAGTGGTTGACCTCCAAGAACAGGTGGTGCTGCAAACAAGGGATAACCAGCAACGGGGGCAGGCCTTCAGAGTGATGATGGTTTTCTGGAAAGAGCTCATCCTGTAGCTTACTGCAGAGCTGGAGCAACGCTACAGCTGTGTGAGAATTTTCCTTAAGACAGAGAAATCTATTGCCACCTATCATCCAAACTGCTACAGTTAAGCTGTTTGGTGCTGGTGGATTGGCTACAGGGACTACTGTCATAGAGATACAAACTGCCATTTTAAGGCTGTTTCCCCCAGCTTTGTACTGGTCTGGGTATTGCACAGTTGTGTTTGAGGCACTGGTGAGACTCGTCTGCTTGTCCCTTGGCTGAACAATACCCCCTAAATGGGCTAATTCCTTATGGTACAGCAAGGACCGATTGAGAGCTGTGGAAGGTTCACTGAAGCGACTCACCAAGGGAAGAATCCACAGTGCATTGCTCTTTAGAAATTCATACTGCTTTTCTGCTGTAAGGATTAGGTTTTGTTCCCAAGATCAGAAAAGACTTGGATAGCATTGCAGTTCCTTTGTTGTTTTGGACTTCCCCCGCCTCAGTTTTCCTCTCCCTCCTAAGTTTATACAGTATTTGTGCAGGATGCTTGGAATTTGTTGGTGTATCCAAGCAAGATGTTAGCAGATTTAGTGATTCTTGTGAAAAGCTAGAGAGGAGAATTTTTTAGATACTTCTGATAAATGCTGCTATTACAGAGGGATTTGGATTAAGGATGCTAATGCACCTCTGAGGATGGAGCACATCTGCGAACCAAGAGGCTAAGGAGTGAGTTGGAAAGTAGGCCTGATATAGATGATTAAAGAGTAGGTTGAAAAAGTATTTATTTCAATAGCAGCAAAGTTGCTTAAAAATGTATTTTATTTACATGCAAAGAAACATTACATAAAAACAGGCTTATGTTTGAAATACAGTACAAATTATTAAATCCAGTTGTGTACCAGAAACCCATAATGTGAAAATACTAAGAAGTTTGCAGTGAGCAGACTGGTTAACTGTACATACAAAACAACAAAAATTCATGACATCACTGATATTAACCTTTGTGAGTATTTGGTATGCAGCAGACACAGTCTCACCTATCAAATTCCACTTTTTCAATCAAAAGAACTGCCAGCGACTTCAGATGTTGTTTGCAGTAAAGATAAAAAAAAAAAAAAGGACAATGAAGATGCTTGGATATCTGTGGTTCTGCATTCATTTGTATTTATGCTGATGAGATCACAAACATGGTGAGATCACAGCCTGGATTCTCTGGCCCGGATGGTGGCTGTGAATAAAAGAGCTTCTAACTCATAGCAGTGGAAGTTACGGGAGACTTCTCATTTTCTGTTAACCTTACTAGCAAGTTTGAGACAGAGGAGACAGGGCTGTTCTTTGAAGTCATTGATTTGCAGGCATTTTC
>VZTV01037252.1:239-54120 GCA_013400875.1 Anhinga rufa
CAAATTTCATTGGGTATTCAGCTCTTCAGATTACATGGGAAAAGGGATTTTTTAAAGAAAATAATAACTGGTCTTTACATTCTTAACGAAAGTATTGACTCTTCTTCTGCTTTCTATGGAAAAATGAGTGTTTTCAATCTACAATACTAAAAGAAAAAACAGAACTGGCCGAATACTGTCGGTTCAGTCCCATGTGTTACACCTGACCTCTGACCGACAGGGTACCATCCTCCTCCCTTCCTCTTCCATCACACCCATTGAATTAGTCCCTGGGATATAGTAATTTATGTAGCATCAGCCTTTTGAGCTATTGGCAAAGGCTCGTGAACATCTGGCTGAGCACAAATGGGAGTTGCTCTGCTTCACTTGCTGCTGCCTGAATGACCTCCACGTCTCCCATCCATGCCTCTTTTCTTTAAACTATGATTTCAAGACGAAGCTCCTTTCCTTACAAAAACATAAAAGGGAGATTAACTCCACATTTGATTACATTAGCAGGGTACCTGGTGCAGATCTAATTAAACAACATTTGAAACATTTCCTGCCATTCATCTCTAAAGTCCTTGCATGGGACAGAAGTAGCAATATTCTCTGGCTTCCACTAGCCACTTGCAAACTGGCTAGTAATTAGAAACTAAAAACCTAATTCTTGTCCCTGCAACAATGAATAAAACATTATTTTAAGTGCTCACTAGGAAGAAGGATTAGTGAGAGAAGTAATAGTAATTGTCTTTTAGAATTTAAATGAACTGCCTAGGTTTCCACCAGCACTGATAAGGGAAAAAAAATAAAGAACAAAGAAAAATGTCTATAAAAATAAAAAAACTTTCTGCAAATGCCAAGTAAAGTACCATGCTTCTAAACCTGTTACTACACTATTCCCATTTTAAATGGGTGTTATTCTATCTGAATGAATTTACACAATTATAAAACTGGGTAAAAATTTGAGCAGCACAGCAAGAAGTCAGGCATACGTGTCCAATCCTATGAACAGGCTTCAGGAACCAGCCTGGCAGGCTTCACCAGGTTACTCAAGTGGGCCCACAGGTACATATAGTGCTGCAGAGGTACAAAACAGAAAACTAATTAGTGCAGTGTGCCAGTCTTTCACTGTATGTCAAACAAATTAAAGCAGTCCTCTAAGAAAAGCCCTGGTCCTGTGCCAAGAATAAGTTCTCTTTTTAGTTTTGCTTTTGTCCACGAAAGCTAGCCATAAGCTAGTCATAGGCCAGACAAGGCACTCTCCTTATCCTCCTGGACCCCCTAGAAAATACACGGAGAAGGCATTCATCCACAGTCACATTGCCCACTACTGCATGAACACAACTGCCACTTCTGCTGAGATTACTTTATTCTCCATATTACAAATCCTTGGTTTTTTTCTCTGAATCTGATCTTATTTTCTTGCTATAAATAGTTATGCATTAATTATTACAACACGACACCTGTGAACTCAAGCTATATATTCTCCCACTGATCCAGGGATAAATGATTAGCACTTAGCAAGAAGTTCTCCCACAATAAAGGACCCAAGGCCAAGCAAGTAGCTGCGTACAAATTTTGGGAAGCCTGGCTACGCAATGCCGAGCCTATGTCGCCGTCAGTGCCGACTGCTTTGGAGGAATGTGCAGGCTGCCTTCAAGGAATGTCACCCCGGCTCCCNCCGGCTCCCCGTCAGAGCAAAACCTCCCTCCCCTTCTTTTCATTCAGACACACAGCAGCTGCTTAGCTAATTATCTGGGGCAGTGGGTCCCCTCAGCGAGCAGGGTCCTTTGGCCCCACTGGGAGAGGAGGATCCTTTGCGGAGAGAGGATCCTGTTACGCCTGCATATAAGAAGAACTCCCCTTCAAGCCTGCATCCTTATTCCCTTTCTCTGTAAAGGACCCGCAGGTGTGGAGTGGGAAGAGGGAAAGCCACAAAATAGCCTTGGACATCCTTTCCTATCGCATACCCTGAAGTCATGCTGGCAGAGGCTTAAAGCAGAGGGTGCAAAGAGCCACCTGTAAACCCCAGGGAGCCCACGGGTTTGGACAGGCAAGCAGGGAGAACTCCACGGCAGGATCTCCACTGGGAATGAAAAATACCCAGTACAGCCAGCACTGTGATTCTGTACACCCACGCTTAAGGAGTTTCCTGCCTCTTCAAGGGCAGAAGTCTGCTTTACTGCTGCTGCAAGAAGCAACCGGCAGAAACAGTCCCCTGGACTTCCACAGAGAGAACACACAGGGCAGAAACCCTGCTTTGGGAAGACAGATTGGAACTAACCTTTTCTGAATGTTTCTCTGAAGTGCCAAACATCCTAAGTTCTATCACAAGGGAATTAACATAAAGCTAGCAGTACAAGAATGATTATGCATTTAAATTCAGTGACAAATGTATCCCCTCCTCCAGGTGCAAGTGTTCTCCCCATGAAGCGTACCCTAATTCTTGCTCCTGTGAAATGGGATTTGATCATTTGTGGGAAAAGGAGTAGCAATAAGAAAATTCCAGAGGACTGAGGAGAAAAACAACAATCCTGAGGATGAGGAACCAGAGACATGCAACAACAGAGGAACAACACAAAGAGAAGTAGAGAAGAGCAGAGGGGAGTCATTAAGAGGGAGAACAGACAGCGGGAGATGTGAAGGTCTGGAGGGTCACTAATACAAAACCAATAATGCTTAAAGAAAGCAGTAATGCTTAAACCATCACCTACAGAGAACTAGACTTAAGAAATAGGAAGCATGGAAAGACTGAGTAAGAAACTGAATCATATGTGTAAAACAGAGAGAGAAAAATCATCCTTTCAGGGTAGGTCCTTTTCTTTCTGAACGCGTTGTTCCTGAATGTCCTGGAGACTCCCCCACCTTGGTTCCAGGTTTCAGTCGATGCTTGAGATTCATTACCAACATACAGATAAGCTACGGCAACATCTAAGTAATTCAGTGAGATTTAAAAGAAGGTTTTTACACATATAGCTGGTAAAAGGGACTTTCCAGTCTTCATCACACTCCACTCTGTGAGCCTAACAGGTCTAAACTGATCTCTCCTCTCAACCATTTCTACCAAACTTCTGTTTATTCTGCTTGGCTTCAAGCAAACATGTGTCACAATAAACCATTAGCCAGAGTTTCGCCTTCACAAAGCTCTAACTTACTATCCCTTTGCTCCTGTAGACCCATCCACATGTGTGTGGAACTACAAAGAACATTTGTCACACTATCTGTACACACTATGGCAAACAAATGCCAGTGATTTACACTAAAGGATGCTAAAACACAGCAGGTTTATACAGTTAAGTGCAAAAGGAAACCTTCATTTTGATCTGCTGGATCCTGGGGGTTACAGCTCTGGAAGCTAGTACCCTCTGTATGCTGCACTGCATTATACTAAGATCTTAAAAACTGATGGTGTCAAAACCTCCTTTCACTATTTCCATTTCTAATTTACTTAGTGTATTAAGGACCTGCTTACTCATAAGCAAGTGAAAGAAGGACATATAAGCTGATGTGGTCTGAGAGCAGGGTGAAGCTGGTTGGCAGAAAGGGCCAGTACTTCTTCCTTTAGTTTTACACCTCTGTGCTCGCTACTGTTTTCCCAACTCTGTACTGCAGAAACCTCAGTTGTCTTCTGCTGCTGTGGAAAAAAGGGCATAAGCAATAAAAAGCCCAAGAGCAGGAAAGCACAACAGCAGGTTTTACTTAAATTATTAAGTAAAAATTAGAATGGGACACTAAAACCCAGAGTCAACAAGGAATCACTTAACTGTACAGAAAGCAGCAGCAACAACCCAAGACACTTGAATGGCTCATGCATTTCAATGATTAAAAACCCCCAGGCTTTATAAATTAGATGTCTCTGGAGAGATAAAAAAAGCGCAGGAGGTGTTCATTGCAAAATAATCTTTTTTAGAACTGGCTTTCGAGGTCAGGCTGGAGCTGGAGAAATTATTGCCAGGCCAATGCCACAAAAAGCATTTGCTGCCCTCTATGAACTGAAAGCTATGAACAACCAGAACAGCAATGCATCTTTGAATCCACTTATCACTTGAATATCTCCGTAGCTTTTCTTTCTGTTTCCAAATTACTTCTCTCACATGTAACCTTTCTGATTTTGCAAGCTAGAATCCAAAATTCACCTTTACAGTTACATTTCCCAATCAGTCTGATACCTACTGACAACTTTGGACACACAGGGAAAGCGTGTTGTTGGAAACAATGGCAGTGAAGTAAGTACACTGTGTAGGTCCGTGGACACAGTACAGGTCTAGAACAAATTGCTCAAACAGCTCAGTCTTCCTTCCTTCCTTGAAATAAAAAGCAACACTAGAAAGGCCTATTAGAAAGTTACAGCCTTGCCAACATATTAACAAAATAAAGATCCTCTGCCTCTCCAGCCTATTCATTACAGCTATGGAACAGGCACCGTAGCGTACGTCCGTGCAATGATTTATTTATACAGCTCCTCTCCACTTGAATGCAAAAGGCACTAATATGCTCTTTAGTTCTGAAGTGCAGGAAACAGTACTTTGGGTTGATAACTTCAAAGGAGGGCACTTCTGCATGTCCAAAAAATGCTGTGACTGCTCTTCTGTAAAAGTCAGAAGGTTACAGAAGGGAAAAGGCTGCGTAGCAAGGTCAAATATTACAGCACCGTATTACAGCACGTGGTGATGGAAAAGACTTAAGAGGTCATCTTGTTCATCCCCCTACTAATGCAAAATTGTTCCCTAGAGAGTAATACAGTAGGAAAGTAGTTGTTATACTAAAATATAGGTTACATATTTCAAGAGAATGGGGCCAGGGAAAATTGCTAGAAAAGAAAATAACATAGAAGAACTTTCTCCTTTCTTTAGAGATTACTGGAACGAATCTGAGGCTAAAAAATAATCAGAAAAAAACGTATGTTGAGGCTAATCTTTAATATTTGTTTCAGTTTACAACTAGGTCTCCAAATTGCTGACCTGTATGCTTGTGCTTGAAGAAGCACACCAGTGCCTCTTGGATTACAAGTACTAATAACAACATGCTAGTCATAATTTGAGTTTTCTGGTTTTATTCCATTTAAACACAGTGCCAATGTGCTGCCCTGCATGCTCACCCAGCATTAGTAAACAAAGAGCAACAAGAAAATTATAGCAACCTATCACAAAAAAAAAAAACAAAACAACAACAACAAAATATTTAGGCACATGCCCACTATCCCTAGAATTACAGATGCCTTCCTTATCTGTGCTGACAGCTTGGTAAGCGGCAAAACATCCGAGCGCAAAGACATCACAGGTTTGTGCCAAGAAAGTGAATGAGCGCCTGAGCTTGTTCAAGTTAGACCAAGTTTTACTGTCGCATAGGACATGCTAAAATATGTCAGAGGCTATCTCCAAGACTAGGTCATTCCAGTGATCCCAGTCCATCCTCAGGAAGTGCATCAGGACTTACCAGCCTTCAGACCTCAGAGGATGCAGCCTCCTAATTAATTGCATGCGATCCACCCCATCAGAGGTCATTTGAAAATTTAGGTGGCAAGTATGGACCACTCACCTGATAGCAAGGCAACAGGCAAAAGAGCATCAGGAACAGCTGATAGTGAAAATTTGATAAAGCTGCTTCTCCCCAGACTGCTCCTAGCGACTGCAATGGTGTGTGCATCTTTAAATACCTGAGCCTCCATTGCCTACATGCATGTGAGACTTTCCGGTCTCACAGCCACACTGCTGGGGACAACGGGTTCCAACTGAGTGCTGGGATTTTTGGACCGTTTGGAGTGGCCAAGACCAAGCATCCACCACAAAATCCTCACGTATAAAAACCAGCAGATGCGCCTGTGACTGAGACACATGATATATATTAAGGATTAATATTTATTTGTACTTCAGCATCACCCAGAAGCATCAGCCACACAGTCACAAAGATTCCTTCTGGAAAGCTGCTAGAGGGGGCACCCAACTCCAGTGGAGCTTCATCTATAGGTTTTTTTTTTCCCCAAAATTAATTAAAAAACAGAATAAGCAAAGAACTCCAATGGAAATGCCTCAGTGTCTCCAGGATATTTTGTCAATATTTCACTACATTTACTGATGATAATATTGATTTCTAAAACAAATTTTTTTAGATTTAAATTTAATTTTCAGACCTCCCCAGTCTGGGAACTCTTCTAACGTCTCCATATAACAGCCTCTTCCTTATGTTAAGCAACTTTACTTGTAGCTCACCTTTCCTAAACCTCTCATAGTCCTTCTTGTTCTTGTGTACATCCTCTAATTAATTCACGTCTTTAAATGCCCAAACCCAGACAGAACAATTCAACTGAGGCTTTACTGATTTTGAGTAAAGAGGAGAAAGAGCATTTCCACAGACAAAGACATAGTTTTGCTTTAGTATTACAGAGTCACATAGCAAAGAACAATCCCTTAAGTAATAGTCTCATAGTTCCTAGCAGATGTGATCTCAGTCAAAAACATCAGGCTCATTAATGTTTGAGCTTTGTTCAAATAACTTGATCTGTCTTTTTCCATGTGTCTTGATGCATTTCAGGGTTCCTGAAGGATGCTTCTTTAGGATACGAAGGATATAGTTTAATTAACAGAAATTAAGTTAACAGAGGCCGATTTGCAACAGAGGGGGAATGAAGAAATATCAGATGTGCAGAAGGATAGAGTGCAGCACAAATACTTTTAGCAGATGTCAAAGTAATTCAGGGTCAGCAAGTTTCCCATCATTCTGAAATTGCTGGGACACATGAAAAATGCACCATTTTGGCAACTGAAAGGAAAAGAAAACCCCAGGAATAACCTGGAACAGAACCACTGAGATCTTGAGCTAAATCCATGCCAATGCATGAATCTCATCTGATGTGGATGCTGGGTCAAGCACATAGCCCATCCTCATCCAGTAGCCTGGGAAGGCTCAGAGGTCCCCACTATCTGCTGGACCTCCCAGCATTTCTACCTCTGCTGCACCATGTGCCTTGCCATCTCCTGGGTCGCACTGGCACGTGTTGGGTGCAAGTGGCCAGCACATCGCTGCTGCATCTGCCATACTGTGCCTCACAGAAAGAGGGACGAGAACAGGCACAACTGATAAACTTAACGCACTAGGAAGGGAGGTAACATCATGGGGGGAGCCAACAGCCTCAAGCTTCGCATGCCGCACCCAATAGCCCTGCAAGAGAGCACTGCATTGCTAGCCTTTATGCCTCTGCAATTTATTTGTCCTTCAATTGCTATTTTTTATTACTGCCTAAAATGTTGTGAATATTAACGCTTCTCCAGCAGTGGGGACACACCTTCACACTCTCTTAAGGACCTGTACATCAGACTGCAAAGATTTAACAGTGGAAGTACTCAGGTACTTCACTTCGTTATAAAAATGAGGTAAAAGCAGGGTACTGCTTCACTTTCCAAGTACCACAATTAGGATGAAGGGAGGTGCCCAAAGCCACATGTATTAAAATCAGGAAATTACTGATAAAACACTGTGTTCATCAAACGGGAACTTCATTTTTGGAATTTCTCACCCCTTTTCACAGGTGAAAAATATCACAGGTTTTCCAGGAACAAGATGTGCGATAGTGGTAAGCTCCACAACAGTATGGTCAGATGTAACAGTGAGAGAGAATACAAAGCAAATATGTGAGCAATTATTTCACCCCCATTAACAAATACAACAAATAAAAACCTCTGTGCTAAATGCTTCTCTCAGTTGCATTTGGAAATCAGTGACTTTGCTTAAGTGCATTAAGCCACACAGGTCCTACATGGCAGCATGAGAGAAGTTTATATACAAAACACCACCCACTGCTCTGGTAACAGATTTCCCCTTCTGAAACAAAAACTGGCCAATGCTTCCCCAAGCAATGGTGCGCTGCCCATTGGGGCACCAGCTCTTCACCTTTCTCACCATCTGCAGTTCAGTCCTGCGCTAGTTCAGGGCAGTTTCCAGGCAAGTTTGCAATGGACACGAAATACCATGTTTGCAGCTTAATAGCTGAATAACCCAAACAATTCCTTTTAGTACCAGCAAACCTCTACATCTGTATTTGTTAAAAACAGTAACAACAATAAAAAGCTATTTCTGAAGCACATAAGAAGAGTTTTCGTTTTACCCTCCCCAGAGGAAAGGTTATCCTCCCAGCACTCTCCACATACCACCTACTATCCATTTACATTTTCAAACATTCCTGAAGTGCAATTTCTGTTTACCGTAGTGTGCAGCACTTGGCCTGAACTTGTTTAACACATGTTCGCGTTATTTATCCAAACTCATTCATCAAGTTGTAAAACATCTGACAGACGATGGAGGTTTTCCAGTATGTATCAGGCCTCTCACTTAATTCAACCGCTGATTATTTCCACCTCTAAGTAATTTGACCAAAGCCACACGAAAGCGTTCAGTTGTACTAAATTTTTCTCTGTTCATTATTAATTCAGTCACTGGCTTGGAAAAGCTCTAGCTCTACTTACCTAATTAATCAGGAGTATATCAACTATATACATACACATAATATGTACATACATATATATATATAATATCATATATGTTTATATATACACATGTATGTTATGTATATTTTTTATCTATATCATACACATATAAAAGCAGTAGTTTCTTTTTAGGAGGGTTCATGTGATAAGAAAAGCTTAATTGCCACGTGGATTGGAAATTGTCATTTGTAATATAAATACAGCCAGCTGCAAAGTGTTTCTCTATGCAAAATCTAAGGTCCTTCTACATTGGTGCCTTCCTTTCCCTTGTGTTTATGGAGAACCAGAGAAGCACAGCGACCCTCAAGGCCACAGCTCTGGTCCTTCTGCTCTGCTAACCTAATGTAGGGTTATATCAGTTTGCCAAAAAAATCTTATACAGGTTATAAAGCAAGTGAAAGCTACAATTAACTCTTCAGAAATGCCAGATTTTGTGTTCCTGCTCTTTCTGCTTTACTATCCTCCTTCGTTACAGCTACCATCATGTCCATTGTCCAAATGTGTGGTAGCTCAAAGACTACAAACGTGATGATTAGGGCTGGCTCTAAAGTCCGTCAAGAGAAAGACAGGCAAGCACTGATACTGATCCAGAAGTTATTCATACACCAGCGTGTTGCTCAATCTTTCCTGGTGTGCTACATCAAGTGATTCATCTGACATCCCTTCTATCTGCTGATACTTATAAATAATTTTTCTTGGGAGGCAACCCCACGAAAACAGTGATTTAGCATGAAGCAAAAGCCAGTCTCCTGGCGCAGAACATTTGTAGTCCCTCTGCTAAAACATGAATATTTTCCAATTTCCTGCTGTAGGCTAAAAGCTTACAGCTATGGGCAGCATTGCGTTACCATTTACTGTAGCAGGAATAGGTCTTGTTGCAAGAGGTTATATCGAAAAAGTTAACCACTCACTCTGTCAGCTCGATGAATACTCAGATTTCCTTATTTGCATCCCTAAGCAACCAGCCACCATCCCTCAAGCACATGAAGATGCGGAAGTTCTCACCCTGACTGATCCTTGCTGGTCAGGCCCTCCAAATTCTGTGCCGCCTCACAGAACGGGAACTCCTGTCTTAGCTACAAAACTAGATGGTTCCCTGATAAATCTTAAGGTCATGAAACTACAGGTCCTATCTCAGCCGCAACTTTACACAACCTTAGCTACTTACCATAACCATGTATGAACGCAACCATTCCTGAACAACAAAGCTGACTTGGCAAAATACACAAGGAGTAGTTGGCACCATGAACACCACACAGTCGCTCAGGGTTCACCCTTCAGAAGTGCTCATGGATTTGTGTAGCCCTCATGACTTCACTGAGGAAATACCATTATAAATTCAATATGACTTTTATGTAAATGGATTTATGACAATGGTGTGCATGAAGGCACCATTTCTTTTCCCCAGTTAGCAAGGAATTTTCCTGTTTCCTATCAGCTCAGCTAAACCAAACATAACGATATATTTCGTATATAAATTAAATCAACCATTTCTTGAGTCTTTATCCTTAGAGCTATTCAACACCTGACTGGACACAGTCTTGAGCAACCACTCTGGCTGACCCTGCCTGGAGCAGGGGAGTTGGTCAAGACAATCTCCAGCGGTGCCGTCCAACTTCAACAACTGTGTGATTAGTCTTCAAGCAGTTCTGTATAGTTTCTCATCCAGTTGACAGAGCTGATGCATGCACATACTAGAGCACACATGCTACACACATTCAGCGACTTAAAGCAAAATTTCTAAATTCCCAGCCACAGGAAAACAAAGTAACATGAAATCCATAAATTCACAAATTCAATTTGTATAAGCATCATGTGCACTAAGTCAATGTAGTTTGAAATCAGATTCTGCAGCTGGAAAGTAAAAACTGTTCTTCTTTCTGTGATTACTGAGCACAAGTACTATATTGCCTTTTTACTTATTGTCTCTTCCAGAAGGAAGATCTTTCATCATTCCTTTTTTTTTCATACTTTGCATTGCTCATTAATCATACTGACACAAGTCTATAATCGCAAAACTAAAAGCAAGCGAACAGCTAGGATCTGCAAGAACATTAAAAGGGCCAGATCCTCCCCTTCAGGGTTCCTAATAGGCTTTCCAGATTCAGAAAGATGTAGCTCAAGAAGTGTCATACACGCTACGAGAATTCAAGATCCATTCACTGTGCCTGACAAACCCACAACTTTTTGCTGCATGGTTTGGCTGTCTCATATGTTACTTTTTTTCCCCCTTGAAGAACTGTGTAAAACAACATTATGAACTACATCATCACATTTTCCCTTGACAGCACAGGTTGGTTAGTGCAGACCTCAGAGTAAATAAACTATTCCCTATCCTTTCCCACTTCAGGAATCCTATGCAAACCTATTTGCTGTCAGACTGATTCTGAAAGGAATGCTGCATCACTTCTCTTTTTCAAAAGTGAAGATTTAGTTTTGTATGGTTGTAAGTTTACTCTGTGCTGATGTTACTTCATGGCCGAGAAACAAACAGAGCAAATTACACTCTGTTTAAGGGACTCTTGCAAGGACAGAAGCATCCTGGGAGAGCGAGGCCCAGGGAGAAGCTGGGGCAGCAAACAGAGTGAAAAATCTCCACTTCTCTTAAGCCAGCTGGATCTTTGCCACTGCCTTTGAAAGTCTTTACCTTCCGAGGGCTAGTATGGATCTGACCCCTTTGCCTCCCTCCACCCCCCACCCTGTCATCATTTCCAACATCTATACAGAGCCACTGGAAAATAAGGATGATGATGGGGGCTGAGTACAGAAGAGAGCTCCAGCAAGAAAACAATAGGGTTTGTACATCTGATTATATTCTATTACATTCAGAAAACAGGAAAATGTGGTTTCTTAGAAGAAACACAAGACATATTATTACTACCATCTACAAAAGGAAAACCATGAAGAAATAACCAGTTGCTCAAGGTTGCCTTAGTGGTGCTCCTAGTCTGCAACCAGTACTAATTCTCCACACAGAAAGCAGACAGTGAAGTTGCAAGGACAAAATACCATAAGAAAAAAAAAATCCTTTTTCTTTGGACTGAAGAACTATTTCTTACTGTATATTTCTTTGTTATTGCTCTTGGCTAGGCTTTTTATGCAAATCAGCGCCCTACAGCCTACTGCCATATGCTGTATATAAGACAACCTCTCAAGTGTGTACAGAAAAGTTCAGCTGGTGCAGGATTTGGCAACTTGCTTGTGAAGTGGCATTTTAATTCATGAGCATATTAAATCCATGATGCATAATCTACTTGGGCAGCCCGCTAGTTATAAGATGTTAGTCTAGACCTATAAAGCCCTAAATGTCTTGGGACCTATTTATCCAGGAATTGAGCTTTTTTGGAGGTTTTCCAGTGAAACAAAAGTTATAATCAGAAAACGTCAGTCACTAAGTTGGAAACGTTGCATTCCAAGCCTCTCGCAGCCAACAAACTTTCTTTAGATACAAGATAGGATCCCAGTGAGGTTCGCCTAGATTAATTATAGCTGGGGACCCAGGAAGGATATGATCTTCAAGCCCTAGAATGGTCCTGTGGGAAGCTGTGGGGCTGCACCATGGTAAGGCAAATTGGAAGGGAACTAATTCCAGGTCCTAAACGGCTGAGGGCTTGCAGAGGCCAGGCTCTGCTGCAGGAACCCCAGAGAGCCCAACCTGGAGCCAAAGTGCTGAAAAAATGAGAAACATGCATTTCAGCCACAAATTTAAGAAAGGAAAAACTAATTTGTACTCAAAGTAGCTTTACTTCAATATCATTTTTCTGCAGAGGTATTAGGATGGTATTTCCCGAGCAGTTTCCGAGCTGTGCCACAGAATATTGGGTGTGTTTGTGAAATCTCTCTCACTCCTTGCTCCCTGCAACTTCAGCGGTTTACATGTCTGGAACAATCTTATTTTTTTCCGGCGTTTTATTAGTAGCCTCTTTCTGAGAAATGCCAGGTGGCATCATGCCCAGAATTGCTTGCCAGCTAATCTCAGAGGATTGGGCATTATGCCATTTGAATTAAAAGAGCTCAGCTCTAACTCACTGATAACATTTAGGAATCAAACCAATAAAACTGAGAAACAAAAGGAATATGAATAATCTCTGAATGCACACAGATGATGACTTTTACTGAAAATGTATAGTTACGGAGAAAGAAAAAAATCAGTAGTGGTCTTTTCTCCAAAACAAAAACAGGGCTCAAGTGAGAACAATCTGCTATGATTTCATCAGCTTCTGAGAATGGCAAAAAGAAAAAAAGGAATTTGCACATTTAACTACAAAGGTAACGTCACAGTTATCTCTGCAACAGGGGGCTCAAACTTCAGGCAAGCTGTGCTACGCCACTCACCCCATAGAGTCAGAGGAAAAAGAGGGAGAAAAGAATTTGCATCTGAAGAGAACAATGGAGTGTTCCCCTCGATCTCTTCATTCTGGCCTTTTGAAATGTCCTTCCTAAGATAAAGAGGACGTTTAATTTATGAAGACCAATAAAATCATAAATAGCCAGTTAAAAAGTCTGCATAATCTTCCCTAACATTGTCCACATCAACAATAAAACATAGGATACTTCAGCATGTGCACATAGACGAGCAGACAAGGACACAGACTAATCATTTTATAAATTATAAACTGTTTTTCTATCACAAGTTTTTAGGTTTTATAGGCTCGAAATTCCCACGTACAACACAGCCCACAGGAGGGGTATGGGAAGGAAAAAAGCGAGGCTAATAAGGATGTGACTATTAGGAAATAAAACAATTCAAAACCATTTCCTATAACACAATTAAAGAAAAATATGGGAGGCAACTTTGGCTTACTCTGACTGCTGTCTTTATAAAGCATATCTGCATTGTTTACATCTTCTCCTCTATTCTTTCAGAGACCATGAGTCAGTAGAGGACAGTTATTTTTCCTTCCAGTTGCTCATGCACCCCTTGGAAGGTCAGCTAGCCTCCCTCTTGGAGCACTTCACAGTTTAATTTACAGAGACAACAGCTGATCAAATTAAATAAAACATACGTAGAAAACTCTCCTTTTCCTGTGACATAACAACTTCCAGGTATTTTTTTCAGGAACATCCGCTGAAAAAATAACAACTGAGAGGGGAGTTGGCAGGTCTCTCTTACAAGCAAGGTATGCTCCACAGGGTGAAGCACTTTCAACTCCGGTGAGTACAAACCCCCACAGTTCAGATAGATGGAGGCCTGTAAAAGTCACTTTCTTTTTCAGCTCTGTTTGCAAAGCACGGACATTAGCCATAAACAGGCATATTAGCATCATTCAGACAGAAGCAGACATTTTGGACAGAGCGTAACCTTGTGCGAGGTGCTTGCCCTCTCCCTGCCTTTGCCCCTCCGCCTGCAAAGGCAGACGGAGGGGATCTGCTCACCTTGCTCTCCAAGGGTAGGAAGGGACAGCCAAGCGTCTACTGGAGCTGTACGAGTCAAAAAGGAGCCTGTGTGCAGGCAGCTCTGCCCCGTCCCAGCATGCTGCTTTCAATGTCAGCCCCGAGCTTTCCTCGCCGCTCAACGTCCCGGGTCACAGCTTGCAGCAGAGCAGAGGGCAATGCTCCCCCAGCCTCCCCACAGCTCTGCTGGACTGCCAGGGGCTTGGTCCTGCCCCAAAGTACCAGCACTACCGTGCAAACACGCTGCCCTCGCCGGGGAGAGGCCTGCTGGTGCCAAAGGGACAACTGTCCCCATGTGGTTTAGGCAGTCATTCCCCACCTGATTTTCCACGTGGTGCCCTCACTAGTGATGCCCCAGTTTCCCTGAACTGACAGCAGCCCTCTTCCAGCACCGCCCATTGCTGTCTAGCCATGACACCTGTGTTTTCCACACTAACTTGTTTTCTCACATGGCACTGTTTCAAGCCACCCAGCAACCACCCACCAGCCAAGGCCCAGGTACCCCTGGGACATTCGGCTGGGAACAATCCAGAGCAAAAAACCTGGCTGCTGGGATGAATGGCTCTGGGAGCGTGCTCTTGTGTGTGGGCACTGCAAACCTCGCTCTGCAAACCTTGCCTCAAGGCACCAAACACGAGCCTCGACAGAGTGGAGACACAACACAAAGCTTGCTGCAAAAACCTGTTGCTTTTTCTCCTGCAGACACAGCACGACAGAGCATGCTGACGGAACACAGGAAGGAAAGGAGCCCAGAAGCAAACCCTACAGCACCACTTCATCCTTTCTGCTGTCATGGCTTGCAGTAACAACCACATTAAAAACAAGTAAAAAAGCAGAACACTATGAAACACTGAATTTCATATGCATTATCTTAATTCCAAAACACACATTTCTTCCAGTGATATTGACCCAGACAGGAATTCAGAGGGAAAGGGAGTAGCTTCCAAGGTGCTATCCAAAAAACTGTTTACTACCTAATTTATTAGCTACTAATCATTCATACTTTCAGTTTCTGGGATGCTTCTTCAACCCTTAGCAAAGCTTTGTCATGACAAGACAGGCAACAAAGCAAAACCAGAACTAAACCCCACACCAATGAGAGCAGAGCAGATTGAACCTAGAAATTAATGAAGGACAGAGCATAATTACGGATGATGCTTGTACAAGGTCACTTTCCATGGCCCAGCAGTATGCTTTTATATTGATCTTTTAGCTGCTGTAGGACTGCATTAGTTACAGTGCTTACACTGCCAAAGACAGTCAGACTTTTAAATACTTCCATACACCCCATTTCTTTCAAGGGCGTAACACACCTTACAGAAGACCTCAGGACATCAAACGCTATGGATTGGCAGGACCTACCCAGATTTGTGCCAGTCTGGGTTATATCAAGCCCACTGTCAATACTAAGCCATCATATAAGATGAATTTACAAGAAATTTTGGAAGAATGCTTAATATAGGTGCACATACAAAGGCATGCAAATAATCAAAGTATATTGTGACATTCGCATCTTTCTGGTATCTTTATTTGAGTCACACTTTTGATCAAAATACACTGTTGTTTTCCTCTACCAATAATATGTCTGGTCATTTATCAAATACTTGAATAACAAAGAGACGTTTCACTGAAAAATTACATGCCCTGAAAGACGTAAAGCAATACCCTCTGCAACTGCTTTTACTTTGGCATGCTGGCCTTCTTCCCAGCATGAACGGATGTGACAACAGACATATTACAGTACACAGATTATAAGCAAAGTACCCTGGATAAACAAGCTGGCTAGTTATACATGATCAGAAAATCAGCTTGCTTCAAAATCTCTGAAGCTAGAAAACAGTAAGGGGGGGGAGAGAAAAAAAAAAATAATCAAAGTTCCTGTGAGAAGCGACCCAGGACCTGAACTTCAGATTCAATTACTCCCTGAGCCCTAGATTCGTAGATGAGCCTGAACGTGGTAAACGTGCTCTTTCTACAGACTATCAAAACAAATGAGACTTTATTATGCAATTAAAATCAAGCATCATTTTTCTGTCATTACATCAGAATTTGCCTACAGAAATCAACATTTCCAAAGCTGGAGCACTCTAGCCATGCAACATGTGCTGTTGGAGGCAGGTTAAATCAGTCAGGAATGCTGCCTAGTATCTGGCTTCAATTTTCCCTGGCAGTTATTTCCTTAGCATTAAACTACAGTAAATCAGTACACGGCAAGGAGTATTTCCTTTCCTTTTGAGATGCTGTCCTATGAAAATCCTAAGTAGAAGTTTTGCAGGTAGATGGAAATTGTTTCCAAGGCTATAGCCTGCAGAGCATCACTGCACTATCTACCAACCAAAAACTTTTTCCACTAGATAAACATGTTTCTACGTCTCCTGGTCATGTTTTTGTCTTCTCTCAGATTGCTTTCTGAAGGGCAAAGCAAAAGATTGCAAATGCATTTGTGTGAGTGTTTTGGCACAGGAATGACTTCACATGACAGCAGTTCCATATGACTCTGGTGGGGTAGCACAGCACTGGTCCAGCAGCACAAACTGACATCACGCCAGTTCGCGCTGCCTGCAGGCGAACCGCTCTCCCTTTTCCTATACACCAAGCCTGCAGAATCCACAAGTGCTGCCCAAATCTGAAGAGATTAAGTGAGGGCAAAAATGAACATTCTTTTTTTTTTCACCTACAAAACAAGCACAAAACCCACCAAAAATCTAACACGAATTTAGTAAAGCTACAGAGATACAGTATGCACACACACAGTTTGCACTTTCCTCTCTTTAACTTCTGTGTCAGAAATAGCTTTCATGACAAGCCCTTGGTTGAAATCCTTGAATCTTCTACCCATTTGGCTCACTTAGATGAAAGCTCAGAACATAAAAACTTTTGTTTTCATGCCACCCCTAGCAAGTGGAACCAAAGCAAAGACTTGATGGCTATTTTATGTTTGAAATATTGGCTTCAAAGCAATGGGGACAGCACAGTGTGGGTGGGCCTGACACTACAGTTGTCTTAAAACAACGAGCCTATACATCAAAAAAAGTTCACAGGAGACACAATTTACCCAGAAAGAATTACATCCAACAGAAATTAAGATGAGGAAGAGGGCATGCATGCATGCGTACTCAGGGAAAGCAGGGGGAAAAACGTCATGATGCCATTTAAAAAAAAAAAAGATATTGTAGAATGTTGTATCCAATTCCAGCTGTAACCATTTACAGGGAACTTATTATTTAAGAGCTTTCTGAATGTCTGAATGCATTACAGTATCTGAGCAATACAATATAAAATGGGAATAGGTACTTGAGCTACTAGTGGGGCAAAACACTCAAAAAGGGAGTCACTTTAATTACATGTCTATTAAAATAAGAATGCTTCTACAAACTAGTTTGGAATAACAAAGACCATCCAATTAACAAATAAAAATGTCAGTGAGATGGCTAAAGTTAGATCCTGCTTTCCATCCATATACTCCATTGCAATGGATTCAGGGCAATTTTGCTGTTTAAGAAAGAAGAAGCAGCAAGCATGCTAATACACCACACCCACCAATTCTTGTCATCATGTATTATCAAAATAACAGAAAGCCTGGTTTTATAAACAGAAGTGAAACAGATGAAAATTACAGGGGCAAATCATTGCCACAATTCCCAGTGCCTGTGCCTGAGTTTGCAATTGCAGTTTACGACAAGTGAATGTTTTGATTGCAGCATTAGTTTAAAACCTTTGACAGGTTTTCAGGTACCTGTAAGTTGGTACCCAAAAGCTGGGAGCTGCAACTTCCCAGAGCCTATCTTCTCTCCTCGTACTGTTTCATCTGCCGAAGCCAGCAAGTTTTGCACACAGCAGCATTATCTTCCTATGCCTGCCCCAGCAAAAAGGCTATCAGGAAGTAAAACAATGTAGGCTCATTTCTGTCCCTCCTGGGATTGCATGGGACAACCGAACACAGCTGGACGGAGCCACCTCACCTCTGAAGGATCCACTTTGCAAATAAAAGATGACAAAATACACTGTGCTTGAAAATGGCATTTCATCACCATCTCAGAGGTGAGCTTGTTCACAAGCATTGCAGATTTGAGATGAGAAACGAGGACTATAAATGCATACACCCAAATGACGCTGAAGTCAATATCCTGACACCCTACCTTGGAAAAGACAGTATTCCAGGTTGTGCTGCAATGTGCCAGACAACACAAGGAGCCTCTCCCTTGGAGCTGGGAGCTTGTAGAGCCCACACCACACGCACCCAACTACTCTTAACAGCCTGAACTCTGGGGTTTTGGGTCAGAGGATCCACGCCGCCAGCAACAAGTAATATCATTAGAGGGGGCAGGAGTATTCGCTTAGACAAAATCAGGATATTTTGTGCACATGCGTGCACAAAAACTTGCTGTTCGCCACCTTCTCATCAGAGCGATTTGTGCATAGAAGCCGGAACCCTTTGACTAAGAATAAACATTTGATGGGGCCAGAGGGAGCTACTTGATACCTATAGAGAGAGGACGCACAGGGCTCCATTTGCTCCCAACAGGCCATTTCACTTTAGGGGGCCTCACATAGATGAAAGCTCAAAGTCTCTTTTGCAATCCTCCCTTTGTTTTGTTTTTCCCCTTTGCCAACTATGACGGCTCTAGAGTCCCTGATAACAAAAGCAGATGTTTACAGCCACATGGGAGGCTTCTCTCTATACAGTGGCTACTGCATTACATCGCATTAGTCACTCCGTGACATCTACCATATGTATCACATTGATTAGTAGGCATTTTAAATCCCATTGACAGTGGTGGGATTAGGTATGCACAAATATTAAAATGTAGACTCCTTCCCCATCTGGTGATCGTAAAAATGGTTCTCTAAAACACTGGTTTCCCTCAGGAACCTTGTTCCCCCACCTAAAAAGTGTGTGCCTGTTTGCGTATCTTGTCAAGAAACAAAACTGAGCTTTTCCTAATGATTAAGGTGATTGCAGGATCTATGATAAAACCTTCACACTTGTCTGAGATATATTTCAGAAAGCAGAATTTGTCTTCTATTTTGTGTATTTCTGGAAACAGCGCAAACAGCTCTGTCATTCAACACAACTGACACCCTAGGTAGTTTTCTCCATTTTATAAAATGCAGAAAAGGGCTTCTGGAAGAAGAAGCAAACCTCTTCAAAACGACTCATTGATATATTCAAATCACTGATACCTAGCCCTGGCTGGGGAAGCTCAATCTACGAATTGCTTTCTGCCATCTAGTTAATTTTTAGATTTTTTTCCTCCAGTTCAGCAGGGATTAGCCTATTGGTCTGATTCACTGATTGCCTTCCATCTGACACCAAACCCCTCTGCTCTGACCATCAGCTTTTCTTTCATCTGAGCTGAACCTGGTGCTGGGGCACCCCACCCCGATCTCCTATCAGCTCCATAATCGCTATTACAACTAAGGCCTGTTAGTGCTAATACAATTGCTAAGCCACTTGGAAAATTTATGGGTACAATTTACAGACTAAGCATTTCCTTGAAATTGCAAGTACGGCTTTGAATTGCTAACTCACAGAAACATCAGTGCATTAAATGGAACTGAATTACTCATCAGCTGGGATCAAGACATCCACAGGAAATTTGTATTACATATCCACGCACAGCAGAATCTGAATACCCTACACTGATGGAAGCACAGATTTTGACTATCAGATGAGGATGGGTAGAACATGTCAAACTTTTCTGTTGAGGTAATTTACAAAGAAGATTTGGTATGTGAAGCTGTCTGGGATTTGGCATTGTTACAATAAAATCTTGAGGAGATAGCTTAGAAGAAAATACATTTTATAAACATCTGCTATTACTGCAACGCAGATGTCAGCGACCCAGGTGCAGAAGGAATAAAACAAGTTCTGTGGTCCTGCTTTCCAATCACATGCCCATTTCCTACACTAGGCAGAAATGTGAAATTTCTTATTCTTATATAAGTGTAACTTTGGGGGATGCTGGGATTCAGCCATTGTAACTAGAGAAGCCCATTTTCAATGTTCATTTACTGTCATGATGGGAACAAGCTGTTGTCTTTACAAGGCTGATTTCATGCTCAGCATGGCCTACCACGATGCATTCACCAAGGAACGATTAAAGTAGATAAAATGATCAGATAAAATCCCTGACCTTTCCTACAAATAGGACCTGAGGTGTTACAAAAATATGTGCGTTTTTCATCAAACACTAGGTAACAAACTGGACTGCCCAATCTGTTTGCTGCATTGCAGCATGTACAGCCTGCTGGGTCTCCTTCCCATCTGCCTCAGGATCCAAGCTCTAACATGAGACACATGCAGGAGGGGTCTGTCCACCTTCTTTCCCTGCCCTCCCCATCCCAAATAGGCCAAAAAGAAGCCAGCTTTGCAAATAAATACATATAGCAATAGCCTTTTCTTAGCAGACTTCTCCAGAAGATCTGAGCTTTTCTTAAGGATATTCACAAATGGTCTTAGGGTCAACTCAAGCTTTTTGGTAGGCTGAATTCACTGTCACTAAAAGCCCCTAAACTGACAAGCAGCCTCAAGGGTTTATCTCCCCAGTACCCCCTTCTCTTAACTTCATACAAAAGCAACTGTTGGGACTATAGAAACTCAAGGTTGTATTTCAATTGATAATCCCACTTTGTTGACTGTGACATATGAAGTAGCAAGTATCATGTTACCGGTATTAAATTTAACCACAACACTAGAGACGGCACTTTTTGTGCAGGAAAGATAGGAAAACATCGGAATGTTTTCTTGATTCTGGTACTGCTTGTGCTTCACATGACAAAACAATGCTCCACAAAAGATGGCAACTGTGACTGAGACAAATCCCAGGCATGCCAATACACTCTGGATAAGTTTTGATTTCACACTGAAATGCTTGTTAAGTCTCATCAGGACCTTCCCATTGAGTATCCCAATTGATAGCTTCCGACAGCTGCAAGCTAATCCTGTCAAGGTAAGCACCTGTTGAAGTTTTCAGGTAAGAGAAGTGGGAGATCCATCTGCATGCACAAGTCCATCTTTTTGTTTCTCCTTACATATCAACTACCACCTCCCTGGTTCTTACATTTATGCCATAAGTATCTTCACAATCCTTTCTCCCAAACCAGAAAGAATAAGAAAGTGATCTTAGAGCTGAAGAACTGGTTTGCACTTGGACAACCCCAATACAAACCTACTCCTGCAAGCAGGCTGCGCCTTGACCTAATAAATTCCTCAGCATTTGTTAATTGTGAATGAAGTCCCAAAGTCAAAAATACCATTTGTGTGCAAACATTGAGTATCAGTCCAGCAGAATCTTTGCTTAGCTATTTTTTTGCTTGGTTTCTCATATTTAAAATGGGCAGAATAGTATTTTCATACTTAATAGGAATTCAGATATGCCTGTGGAGCAGGCTACTTTAAGTTGTTTTATAACTGATTTATAAACACAAGTCAAACATAAATAGATTTCTTAATGGATGCAGGACAGCACCAAACATTTGTTACATTCAGAACAGATTAGTTTTAATTTAAAGGGCACAGAGGCAAATCTGACACATCCTACACAATTATGTAAAATGTCAATCTCCAGCCTGAGAGGTGTGTGATTTGGGCTATGCACCGCTTACACCTGGGTTTTCAAACAGCTGGTTAGCAGAGCCGAATCACTTCACAGATTTTGTTCCACTTGTAACTTGACTTAGCTGCACGGCCAGCAATTTTCTTGCTATTTAGACACAGACCAGAGATGCAAATGGCATCTTGCTTTATTACTCAGCAGATCTTAGACTGGAAAATAATTTTAGAGTAGGAAGGGGGGAGGTGCAGGGGGAGTTGTCAAGATGCTTTAGCTCCCATGGTCTATGATCTAGGATTTCAGTCTACTCTTGAAACAGCATGATTCCCACACAAGTCCAGCATGAGAAGTTGAGCTCTGTTGTTCAGTGGCACCACTCCTTCCCTGGCAGCAGACACTTGGAATCTGCAGAAGGTGCAAAACCCAACTGACTCCGAGTTCTCCTAAACATTACAAAAACATGAATCTGAAGCTTGCAGCTGCATTTTATCACATTTATTCATATAAATAGACCAAACCCAAAGCGGATCCAGACCTGAACTTTTCACCTTGTGTCCCTCTGTGATGAAAATGTATCTCATTTTGTTAGTCAGACCAGAAATTCTTTAGAAGACTTGTATTATATTTCTACCTAAGGAATGACACTCTTACCAAAACCCTACTGTGCTATGGTGCCTAAAATAGTTAGCTCACTAATACTGTCCAGGTTTGGAGGTTATATTTTGAACATGTTTTGGCTGAGTAAGGTTTTTTTTTAATAATCTTTTCAGCTTTCCCTCATCATTTATCTTCTTGGAGCATAAGCCACTCTGAGCCTGCACTGGTTTCAAATACCAGTGAGGAGAACACTACTCTTCTGTGGGTGCCACCAGAACACCGTTAAGAGAGAAAAAGATGCTCAGGAGGATATCACAAGTCTTCTGTCTGGTCTTCAGCGTATCATATACCTTGGAATGCCTCTTATTAACTCTTGGATAAATGTCTTCCATAACTCATAATAGAATTACTGATGACTGATCAACTACCCTACTTTATCAAGCCCTGTCTTTCATCAGAAACAGACATTTTCATAGCCCTGCAGTGATTCTTTCCCCAAATGTAATCCCAAGACATCCCCATTTCAAAACCATAGCTTGCAAAATTTGAGAAACCATTAAAAAAAATTATATATGTACAAAACACATGTGAATCGCATGCACTAAACACAAACATTATTTGTATTTAGATTTTGTTCAGTTTTTTGGACCACAGAAATTGGGATTTTAGGTTTCAGTACTGTATTTTGCTGGAGTCAACTCCACTAGTTGTCCTAGTGTAGAACAAGGGAGACACCAATTTTTCTTGTTAAAGAACAAATATGGATAAATTACTGCTTTCCAAGTTTTACCTCAGGGAATCAAGCTCAGACAACTTTGTATTGCACTTGCCATTCCGTTCAGTGTCAAGTTAACAAAAAAAGGCAGCGATGTCTGATGCCTGAGCTATCGTGCCGCACTTGACTGAAGCTAGTCCGTAGGGAGCCTGTCTAGGGATCTCCAGGCTGGTAACATAATCTGGTTAATTTGTTTAGGATAACAAAGCCAAGGTGATTTTATCTGGTTTTCTCAATATTTATAGGCACATGTCAGCTTTTCAAAGGTATTGTGATGCCTAAATGAGTTCAAAGCATCGTCAGCCAACTTCAAAATACTGAGAGACCTACCTCCTTGACAAATGAAGGAGGTAGGTAGCTCAACACAAAGGTACTACAAACAAAAAGCAGCACCAGAGCTTGCTATAGCCACTACTGGAGGATGGGCCATGCTGCTCAATCACTCTAAATGGGACAACTTTCTTTAATCAGTGGAAGTTGTGAGTGGATGGCAGGATACACAACCTCTTTTTTTCCACTATATCTGTTTGAAAATCTAGCCGATTCAAAGATTTAATTTTAATTGTTTAGTTCTGTGGAAACAGATAACCAAGTTCCCCAAAAAGAATCAATCTTCACTCTTGGGAGACGGTTGAAACAGGCTGCTTTTTAAAATGAAACAACAGCTTCCTAGACCAGTTCTGGAGAGCATCTGCTGTGCCACTCATTCACTTGCTCTCTGAGAATTTTTTCCTCAGCTTGAACTCATTACTAGCCTCTTTTTCATGTTTTGGTAGTCAATCCCACCAAAAGGTAGTTTTTCCTTATTACTAACCTTAAAAGTTTTGGTAGCGGTACACTCCTGTTTGCATAAAACACATTTACAATTAATCAGCGTTCTGCTCTATAGCCATACAAAAATATAGCAAGCCTAACACATGAAAAAGAATAAGCAACTCTGTTGCAAACTAAATTAAGAGCGACACTGTTTACACTGCTGTGCAGCACGCTCAAAGGTCCTAGTTCGGAGAACCTACTCTCATGTGTTATGGTTTCAGCTGGGATAGAGTTAAATTTCTTCACTGTAGCTGGTGTAGTGCTGTGTTTTGGACTTAGTATGAGAATAATACTGATAACACACTGATGTTTTAGTTGTTGCTGGGTAGTGCTGAACTAGTCAAGGACTTTTCCAGCCTCTCATGCTCTGCCGGGTGCACAAGAAGCTGGGAAGGGAGGGGGCACAGACAAGGGAGCCGATTCAAACTGACCAAAGGGATATTCCATATCATATGACGTCATGCCCAGTACATTAACTGGGGGGTGGTTGGCCGGGGAGGGCAGCAATCGCAGCTCAGGAACCGACAGCGTAGGTCAGCAGGTGGTGAGCGGTTGCACCACTTGTGATTTTCTCTGGGTTTTGTTTCTCTCCCTTGTTCTTTTACTTTTAATTATATTATTAATATCCTAATCATTGTTATTATCATTACTATTATTGCTATTTTATTCTAATTAGTAAACTGTTCTTATCTCAACCCACGAGTTTTCTTGCTTTTGCTCTCCTGATTCTCTCCCCCATCCCACAGGGGTGGGGGGAGCGAGCGAGCGGCTGCGTGGTGCTTAGTTGCAGGCTGGGGCTAAACCACGACATCATGTTAGCCCATGGATACGAAACACGAAGAACATGGGATTAAAACATCTCCAATGTAAGTCTGGGTTTGTGTAAGTCACAAAATGATTTCAAACTGGCTAACCACACTGAGAACTGAAAAAGCAGAGCTCAGTCCTTCACAGAGGTTTTCTCTCTTGCACTCGGTTCTGTGCTGCTGCAGATGCAAAAACAGTGGGTCCTGCTGAAGGGCACAGGAAGAGAATGGAGCAGCCAATACCTGGTCCAACCCCCCACTCAAAGGAGGGCTCTGAAAAGCTACTTGTGGGCTGGCTGCTGCACTGTATGCAATAAAACCGGAAAATGCCAAGATGCCCAATTCCAGCATTCCCCGACCACAGTTGGCTACATGTAATTGTGAAGTCTCCCTTACCCTAAGGAAAACTATCAGATCCTCTTTCTTCCACTGAATAGCTCTCAAATGCAAGGGACATATGATTCAAGGGCTGTTTTTTTCTAGCCAAAGACATCCATTACACCCAAGAATCCACAGCTGTTAAAATTGCTTGGGCTCCTACACTGAAATAGCTCTGGCCTGGCTACTCAGAAATACGCTGCTTAGAAGCAAAGGGTGAGATACTACAGAGAGTGGTTAAAAGGGAGACCAAGTTTACACACAGGGGGGCCAAAAATACATACATTAGGTATCATCTCACTTGAGCTGAAAATAAGAGCTGATCAGAAAGTGATCAGAAATAAATTTTTTGATAATAAATGTAGGAACTGATCAAATTATGGGTGAGAAAAAGAAAGGGGGGGAGCAAGAAATCATTAATGATTGAACTTTTCTTATTTCCAGACTTTGAAAGCATTTGAATAAATAATAGAAGACAGGCGTACTTTAGAGATAAATGATTCCTATTTAATCTCCTTGTCTTTCTCGCTGCATGAGTTTCACTTTTAAAATGGCACTGCTGCTTAGTGCTACAAGAGGTAGGGACCTCAGGACTTGCTTACATCCCCATGTCAAGCAAGTAGCTCCAGCAGCTTGCAAAGTTTATTCAATTCACATTTGAAGTGCTCCACGCAAGGCTTTCTGTAGGCATGTGATGTCTCAGCAAATGGCGGAATTAGCAATGCAATCCTGCTTTCACTGAAAAGCAATGGACAGCTTCATATTTGCTCTAAAAGGTTTTACATGGGCATATATATATATATATATGTTTTGCTTTACTGATCTATTTGATTTGCTTTAAGCACTTTTTTTGCTTTGAAGTTTTTCCTCTCTCTGTCCTATAAGAAGATTTGAGTTCTGCATGAATCCAGATAGTTATTTCATTACTGTATTGCCATTTACTCCATTAACTGTACATCCCTTTGGATGTCCAAATAGCTTTATGGAAATAATCTACACTCCTTGCTTATTACAGCAACCAGACTTTGTGATTTCCCTCTACAGATGCTTTCCTAAAGTATCTCTCAGACACACCATATAACCACAGTAACTCTACGGTTCCCTCTGCCACAGTCCAGACTTATTTCCTGATATCTCCCTCACCACTCAAGTGTCTGCTCTAATGACGGCAACAGACTTTCAGCCAAGGGCTGCTTTGCCACAGAGAATATATCCTGGCACGAAGGGCTGGGGGTGTGTGGCTTCCAAGCAGGGGGTGATGTGGGCTGTAACTGAAATGAAAAGCCCATGTCCACCTGTTCTGCTTATGGACCCTGTGGTCTCCAGTCAGTGGGATGGGATATTTCACGCACAAAACCAAAACTCCAATTGTGTGGTTCCTAACAGAAAATAAGCCTGTGGTCACTCAGATTTAGCCCCACCAAACAGCTGCCAGTGCAGCAAAAATACACTCCTGCAGAGCACGAAACAGTGAACATTATCACATCACGTTGGATCTTAGGCACCACCAGATTAAGCGAAACCAGAAATGCTGCAGTAACACCTTTGCTGAAAGAGTACGTTCAGCCATAACTAAGAACTGAAACAGAATGCTGCTATTTAGCTATTGTTTAAAATGTCATGTATTCAAAACGCCCACTTTTGAAAGGTCTCCTCAGGGCATGATAAGAGGAGATCAAGTGTCTCGCGATGAGGCTGCAGTTTGGACGGACAAAAGAAGAAACACGTGACTATCTGCACTGGGATATTTATACGTAACCATCAGTCTCACCATGCAGCCAGTACCTCCCCTCCTCAGCAAGTAAGCATATAATTTGAGTGCAGCCTATGAAGAAAATTCCTGTTTTATCTGAGGAACAATCTGAGTAGGCATATCTGAATCCATGTTAACAGTAAAAGAAATACTCAGAAGTCATGAGCTTAGAACTTTGTAAATACCATTACCTGTTACATTTATGATATTTTTTCAAGTTAAGCAGTTAAGATTTAATGTCATAAAATAAATATTTTGCATCAGAACTTATCTGTAACCAAGCTCTTACAAAGTCTTCGTTACTTACCAATTTCAGATCAAACCACTATTCAAACTCCATTGATGAAAATTCATCTATGAAATTATCATGTTTCATGAGAATCTGAAATCCTTTAAAGGACATTTCTTTTATTCAGACATATACATCTAAATATTCCAGTAAGTGGGTAATCAAGATTAACCTGCAATGGCTTACTGTGACAACAATTTGATTCCAGCTCTTAAAGTCTTAAGTTATAATTATTGCCATATTATTTCCATAAAGGCAACACGAGTTGAGATTACAACTTTCCCAACTTGTGTACACTTATCAGTTGAAGCCATTGCTTTATTTTCTAATCCTGCAGAAATTCCTACACCTGCAGAAAATCATATAACTACAGATGCCCCTGGTTTTGACCGTAGTTGAACACTCCATCCTGTAAATTTGAACTATTTCAACTTTTTTTTTTTGCTTCACCTGCCCCGAGTCCTTTTATACTTCTACTGAGATGACACATTAACACACAGTTAGCACAGAGAGTTCAGAAGTTATTTTGGAAAATGTTTTCAAATACCTTGGTACTTAGACCAATAATTCAGATTGAAAGGTAAAGCTCCCCCACACCAAAAAGCAAGATTTCACATATGTTTTAACTTTCTCTCTGCTGCAACACTTCCCTCAAAAATAAGAAAGATCCTGCCACAGCTCAGGCATCCTACAGCTGGGGAGCTGAACTGTACCTCCCTAGCAAGCTATGAATGTCACGCAGAAGTTTCAGGTGATCAGCTCTTGACAACGACGGTGAGACAGTCGCATCTGACCTTGCAGTTCTGCTGATATCCAAGTAACTGTGCGTGTATGCGAGCAATGCTGAGTGCAGTTTCCATGCCTGAAGTTCTGCTAGTGCTGATCAGCATTCAGCACACATTCCTAATGACATATTTTTAGGACTGTTGAGAGTGCAGCAACCCTGCTCACCTCTGCTAGCCATAACACGGAACCACCAATAGCTTGGTCATTGGCAGTCCTTTCTATACCTCAATAAAAAGTTGCTTCTGATCACAAAACAGGCTCTTCTATACCTACTATTCTGTCCAAACAAGCAAAAGATATGGGTGTAACGCTCTCTTTCTGGGCAACTATCCTAGACATAATTTAACTTTTTCTTTTTAATAATAATTTAAACAAGAATTGCAGCCTGAAGTCTCAGTATAAAATTTCACCAAAAATTTTAGTGTTACTTCTTTAATCTTGGCTTATTCTGTATTCTTTCGGCAAATTCCAGAGCAGGGCTAAGCATATGATTTGTTCTCATCACCTTTTAGGATCCAAGTTATCTGCAGTTCCAAATCCAATATTAGTTATAGTCTTCTCTAAAATCATTGCATAGCTGTAATTTGTCTTAGGTTTGAAATATGGTTTGAGACCCCCCCTCAGATGCAAGAGACTGACAGGAAAATACGGGGAAACTACCCAGGCACAAACGGTTACTGGAAAGTAATCAATCTTCTTATTCCTGACCCGTTTCTTTCAGCCCTCTGTTACACACAACCTTTTGTCTTTGCCACCGCCTGCAGCAAACAAAGCCAGTGCACAGTTCAGCAGCCTTCCCCAGAAGAAGGCCTGGGGAAAGCCGCTGCTATAATTGGCTCGCTGTTTGGAGAAGCCTGTCTTGTAGCCATTGTTAAAACATACCATCTTAACGAGGCCAAAAAGCATCAGCCTGAAAAATTCACTGAAATGCATCTACCAGTAAAGTGGCAAGGTAGCCCAAGATGTGTATGTTGATCATATTCCTGTGTTTTCCAGGTATGGAAATAAAAAACAGATATCTCTTTTATTTAGTAAAACATACGAATACCCCAAGACAAGTTTTACCTCAGGGCTATAAATTATGAAAAGAGATTTTACACAGTCAGGGAAAATGCTTCAAACTGGCAGTGCTTTCTCCGGCGCTACGAAAACATGAAGTGAATAGACAGCCAAAGGGGGGCTGAAAGCAGAGGGATTTACAAAAATACAAGTATGTGCAACTCCATTTTCCCATGTCTTTTCCAGCTCCAAGATTAACAATACATTGTGTCAAACTTACTAGAAAGGAACAAGGAGCTGTGTTACCCAGAAGGCCACGGGATAAAGAGCTACCCGTGCCAACTCCAGCACAGACCTGGAGGGACTGACGGGAATGGGCTATTTCACAGACCAACTACGTACCAACAAAATGACTACCACAACTGGTGTGAAGTAACCACCTGAGCAGTGCTCTCAGAATACAGGCCAAGGAAGAAGTACCACCCATGGAGCATGAGATGCCTACACCAAGGGCCAGCAGTTACCTCTTGAGCTGAAAGCTGTCTGCTGCATCATGTTGCCAGGATGAGCTGGGGAAGCCTGGTTCCATCTGACCTGCAGCATTCAATATTCTGGGGACAAGCACTTCGTGCCCAGAGCCAGCAAGTCCAGGAATATTACAAGCTACTCAAATTTTCAAACAGATCTTAATTTATGAACTACTTTTTTCCCATGCACTTCCACTGACCAAATTTTGCCTGCAAATGAATAAAAAGCTCAAACAGGTATGCACATCTTAACCATGTACTTATCAAACCCCTACTTGTTTCTATTAACTATTAAAAGCAAAAAAAACAGTTGACCTGCAATTTCCAGGATTTACTAAAGCCCAGTGGTATACTAAAATCCAGCTATAGGCTTCAGGACAACTTTCAAAAGCAGTGAAGTGACTTAACAGCCAGGGTCAAATTATGAAAAAGTCATCTAGGATATGGATTGTAAATGCTTAAACGGCAGTATCAAAGACATCATTTTTCTTTTCCAAGCTACTGATGGAGCAGACGCTGAGTCAGTTCCTCAGGCTGACACCTCTCTCCAAGTGCTATACATCCCAGCTCCCAGGGCAGCACTGGATCTGCTGAGCCACGCGAGATCTACGCAGGCACGGCTGCCCGTGCCGAGCTTCTTGATCCCAACTTTGGGCATGTCTGCAATGGGAAATGGAGACTCCTGCATTTATGCAATTCTACTGCTTTCAGGCCTGAACACTGTCACAAATTCATTGATGCTTTGATGTGCCAGAGGGGAGAGAAGGGCATGTACATTTGACATCTCCTTTGCTCCAAGTAGGCACCTCTGGGTCTGGAGCCAGCCCCTGGGATAAGCTTCCACACTCCCTCCTGCTGGATGTGGGACCTCCAGTACAATCGCGCTGTGCTCCAGAGACATTATTAAGCATGGCAATTTGAGCGTACACTTCCCAACCCCAAGCTCTTGTGCATTCCTGGTTTAAAAAGTGCTTCTTCAGTGACAATAGACAGTTGAAACAAAAAATAACAAGTTTTTCAAGGAGTCTCTATAACATGTTTGCATTACATACCACAAGAGATTACACAGCACAGGTGGAGATAAAACAATAAACAAAGTTCTTTACCCTAGGTTAGTCAGGAAGGGGACATGGTCCCCACAGCCCTCCCCAGAAGCTACACAGGTCAACATGGAGACTACAGATGCAGGGTGGAGATGGACACTTGCTTTGCAATCAGGGGGAAAAAAAAGATTAATATATCATGCAGAAAACAAATGCAGTTCATACAGATTACCGTTACACAAAAAGTAGAAATGACACACAAAAAGCCTCCCACTATGTAATAGACAACATTCTAATTTGCGGGGCTGTTAATAATTATCATTAAAATAATCCTAAATAGTTTCACATTTATCTTTTGCACTTATGATCCAGCTTCACTAAAACTATGTGAATAAATGGCCTCAAAAGACTACTGAGCAATAATACAAATATTCTTGAGTAACAAGATTTACAGGTATTCTCTTCTTCTTGTTTGCCTCTAGAGAATTAAGTCAAGGTAATTTTTAAGCAAACATCAAAGAAAATAAGGAACATGCATGAAACTCCTGAGCTTCAAAATTCAAGAAAAGCCATCCTTTCAAGATCAAGAAATTAATAAGAATCCTAAAAAAATGGTTGGTGCATCTCAAGCCATCTTTTCCACCATCACTTTACACACACACCCCCTGGGTTGCCTGAGCAGCAGTCCCTCAGCTGAGAGGCAGGACTTCTCGGACCGTAGCTTGATGTAAAGAAATGGGCTGCTCTGTTCCCAAGGCACACGCCAACTTGAGTAGATTATATGTGTAGTTAATTTCTGTTAGCGAAGTATTTTCTAACAGTAACACTTGAACAGAGCTCTCCCTCTGAAAAATCAGACAGGACTGCAGTAAAGTAAATACAAGAACCTGAAGATTTTGAGGTTGAGAGTAAGAAAAGAAGCTAAACTGCATGAGAAACAGTATTTTGCCAAACAAACGTCAACAACAACAAAAAAAACAGAGCGTATGGGACATATCTGTACTTTTGCCTCTGGCTCTCACAAAACACTGGTTTTCAAGACTCAGAGAGTCTCAGTCCACTGACTTACAGCTAATATTAAAAAAAATCATTTTACTTCCATGTCAAATGAGTTGAGCACAGATGTTCTGCAAAAAGACCATAAAAGGAAGAAAAGAGGTAAAGAACATGTTTGTGTATTTTCTAATTGCATTTCAGCTATTGTTAAACTAATTTTCTGGCACTTGAATCTTAGAGGAAAAACAATACTTACAGAAAAACATGAAGAACTGAGCTTATTCAAGGAATGCTGCTCAGTTTACAAATCAGATTTTTCTTTGTACTGCTGGAAGACACGCTGACTTGTGAACGGGAACAGAAAGGGGAACATCTGTTGATCCCAACTCAGCAAACTCATCTCAACTCTTTATGTTAGAGATTGGGAAATTCTCACTTACAAAGAAAATTAAGCACATAGATAGTCTTGTTTTGATATGTTGTCCATGTTTTTGGGGGGTTATTGTTTTGTTTGTTTGTTTTTGTTTTGTAAGGGTTTTTTATTTTGGTTTGGTTTGTTTTTTTACAGTATCCAATAAAATCTTCTAATAAAATAAGATCAGAAAGTTTTTTTCCTTACCTCCTTTTCTCCACTGATGCTTCACATTAACAGAAAGATTATAATTGAATAATATTTCTCTTCAGTGATGGACAAAAGATGGTAAAAATATCTTTTCCCTTTTGTGCAGTGTTGCCATATTTGCTCTGAGACAAATCACGACTCACAGACCATATCCATGGGACAAAAGCATAATGTCAATGTTTCTTTTATATTCCAACAGCTGGTTAAACACCTAGGATGAAAGTTATGTGAAATTTTAATCAATACTAAGATGATTTACAGCAGTAGAGACTCATGCTCGTAGTTTGGCAGACACTTGAGAACTGCCGAGGACAACCTTGGCTATTGCAACCTCTACGTGCTGGAATCAATTTCAGCCACCAAAAGGAGATGCAGGGCATGCAGTTCCCTGTATGACACATTCTGTGTTACATACCCGTGGCTTGGTTGCTCAGATTAAGACAGAGCATAGCCATGTTGATGTCAGCATTTTTCAGAGACTCCTGTGTCCTCAAAATCAGGTGGATGCTTGTCATATTTAAAGGTGGCCTCAGCAGTGATACTACACAGGAAAAGAAAAAACTTTTGTGGCCCAGGACTGTAAAGATCAGAATCAGCATTTTGAGCTGTAACAGAAGAGGATGATAACCTACGAGCAATGATGGAAACTGATTAAAGAGAATCATGGAATACATGAAGACTAATTACCTTCCATTAGCCAGGCTCTTTTCAGCAGTGCCAGTGACAGGATAAGAGGCAATGGAGACAAATAGAAACACAGGAGGCTCAGTCTGAACATCAGGAAACTGTGAGGGTGACCAAGCACTGGCACAGGCTGCCCATGGAGGTTATGGAGTCTCTATCCTTGGAGATCCTCAAAAGCCATCTGGACACAGTCCTGGGCAACTGGCTTTAGGTGGCCCTGCTAGAGCAGGGGTTTGGATCGGATGACCTCCAGAGGTCCCTTCCAACCTCAAACCTTCTGTGATTTTCTGACTTGTATTTCCCTATGTAAATGCTATGTATAACCTTCTGGACATGCTGATGATTATGTTCCTGCAAAAATTAAGACAATGGTAGGTGAATACTAAGCACCAGCAATGCAGTTACTGAGTATCACCTGATCAAAGACCCAGACTGCAAATATATAGAAAAAAACAGAAGTAAGCACTGATACTTGGATATGAGGCTTCATTTTTCAAGCTTGGACTGGGGCCCAGGCTGAAGAGCAAGAGTTAATATAACTCCCTTATAATGTGAAAATTAATGTAATAGACCACTGTTGTTCTCATGTGAAAGAGGATATAGGTGGACTTTGTGAACCAGAAAAGAAATTCAGAAGTGCATAAAAATTACCATTGGGATCTAGACTATCGGAACTCCAGCTGAGAGCTGGCTGATGTGAGACTGACGGACAAAACAGTGAGTGGGGCGTGAGAGACAGGCAGAGCAATGAGAAACTCCGAAAGTTTGAGTTTCCAAGGCTTACTAAAAGCACCTCACAAAACTCGTATAAATGTACACTTACTGCAAAAACCTAGCGCACAAACTATCCTCTTGTGTTGTAAAAGTCAGCTGCTTGTTGGGCAATTCTATTTCAACCACCAAGAAGTACAGGACAGGAAATACTGAGCCAAAGCCCGGCTTGCTGAAGCAATTACACAGACCAGCAGGGCTCTGCAGCCAAACAGCCACAGTCCATTAATGAAGAATTGAAGGATTCATCCCCTAAGGTGACTAAAAGCCCAACATAAAACCAATGTCCTAACAAGCCATGACAGCAGTTATCTTAGGAACTTTAAGTATAATGCTGTCTCAGTTAGCAACCCTGTTACTCACGCTGTGTAAGAGAAGCTTTCCCAAAAGGCTGTACGCAGCAATGCGGCCGTGGATGCAAAGCGGCAAGGCTGCAGCCCAGGACACTGGTCCGGAGATGGAACAAGGGAATGTACTGCCCTCTCTTCTAACGCCCAAGAAGGTTCGAGAACAATCGAGGACCAAAAGTCCTTGCAAACCTTCTTGGTAGCAGTCGAATAATTTTTTGCCATGTCTATGCAGTTCTGTGAAGATAACAACTGGCAAGTCACTGCCAAAGTGAAACTTCATGTATAGCCTTACTGTAAGGCATTTTGAGGGGAGGGGGAAGGGGAAAGAAAAGGAAAGCACAAACCTTAGAGAAAGGATGACTGCAATCACCCAAGGGTTATTCTCTCAAAAAAAAAGATTCAAGAACATATTTGTAATGGCAATAAACACTTCAGTTATATGCTTACTGTATTTCAGATTAGCAGATATGTTAGCAGTCTGTCATATAATAGCTTCAGGGGCCAAATAGTTTGCTCAATTCAAGTATCTACTCTGAGACCCACAGGAGAATAAAGTAAAACAATTTGAGCCAAGCATTTGTGTAAAATACTTATTTTGCCAGCACCCTAAAGAAAAATGAGCAGAAAAATCTCAAGTTGCAGCTTAAACATTAACATCTATTACTGTTTCCTTGCGGTCTATAAATCTAATCCTACTGCCCATACATCAGACTTAGCCATGCCTTCTGCAGCTTCTAAAGTGTCCTCTCTTCTACGAAGCCTTAGTCTGCATTAGCTTTTCTTCTTCACATGCATTTGAGATGCAATACTGGCCTTTCCTTCCTGCAATTATGTCTTTGAAAGACCTTGTAATCACTTTGACGTTCTCCTTTTCCTAATGTAATATATTAGCATAAATCAAATCAGAGGAGCGGTGTGGCAGCTGTCCTGTGACTGACTCTGATGATCAGCAAATTCATCACATAGCCAAAACCAGAGAAGTTCATAGTGAGAGCAACTTCAGAGGCAAAAAGGGTTGCCATCCCTTCCGAAAGCTCTTCAATTATGCCAATATCAAATTACCAAGAGATGAAAATTGATTTTGATGTTAAAATTGTCCTTGATTTTGTTTTCTGCAATGTTAGCCTTTTAAAGCTATTTTTAATTTAGACAGATAGGTCTTAATAGATAGATAGATAGATAATGGGGTTTTTTAAATTGTAAAATTATCCATCTAGTATATCAATGTTCTGTACTCATCTTTATGAATTTATACATCTTATGCCCATATAAATGCTAATCTCTAAATTTTAAACATTTGTGAAAAGAACATCACAGTCTAGCAATAAAAAACCCAGACTACTTAGCATCATTCTTAGATAAATGAAATAATAATAAAAAAATAGCCTATAAATTATGAAAATAGCATCAACATGACCACTTACTACATCCTTAGCTGTATCCTAACTCTACAATTAGCCAATAATAAAATTCTTTTTTCCCTTATTTCCAAGCAATGTTTTCCTGCGGTCAACGAAGAGTACAGAAGGAAGTATTAGAAAGCTATCCCACAGAAAGGAGCATGAGTGCTTATTAACCTCAAAAGACTGACTCAGAGGAAACTGAATTCCAAAACTTGACACATCCTACTTCTCATATCCCAACTGGCTCTGTGGTTTCCACCACGATTTCTCCATTCTCCAGCAAAAACATCAAACTATTTGGAACCAGATGCAGTTCAGACAGTAATGGAGATCCCAAAACAGCTTTTCTGAGCCATGGACAGACATCATCGTCCAAGACTGGGCTTACGCAGAAAGGCATGGTTAAATGCAGATGTTAATTCTACTGGAAATGCAACAGCTTTGAAGTTTTCCAACTCATCTTAAAAAAACTGCTACACAGTAAGAATGCTGTCATATGCGATGGTGACACAGCTGCTCACAATACATCCATAACCCGCCCTTCAAGCTTGTATGCCTGTACTAAGTCAACAGGATGCAAGGAGGGCATTCATTTTCTGAATGTAGGACTGTATCTTCCAAGAACTCAAATAAAAAGAGCAATTTTTTTTTTTTTCTAGGACACTACAATCCAGACTCCTGAGCTGGTAGTACGTTTTTTAGGCTTCCTGCTTACTACCTCTAAAGCATTCAACCTAGTATATTTTCTCTGAAAAACACAGGATAAGTCACATAAACAGAAGACTTATCAGCGACCAATTAGTGAATCATCTTTTAACAAACAGCAGCATGAGGAAAGTTGTCAGACTGGAAGTCACAAAAAAATCCTTTAAACACAAATACTTCTAAACTGTTGAACAACAGAAACCACAGAAAATATCTGTACATTGAAATATATTGTTTAATATTCTACCATCTGTTCAACAGCTGCTTACAGAAATTTCTCAAAACCTTCTTACAATTAAAATAATTTCACATTTCCATGGAATAATTGGAGAATATATTCTAAAATAAACAGATTCAGCTTCCATTATCTCTATAGTAGGAGAAGGAAATAATGAGGAATGAAGTTACAGATGGTTTTTCATGGCCATGCACACACATATGGAGTTCACAACATTTCTACAATGTGCCTTCATCTTTTGCTTGAAAAATATGTGCTACGCAGTAAAAGCTAACAAAGGATGACCACGTTTTGGAGATCAAATTATGAAATGATCAAAGAATTTCATGAGATGGTTCATCATGGTAGAAGATTTCCAGCTACATCAGAAAGAGAAGATCATCCTTATCCATTTTAGACCTGATTCAAAACCAAATCCATCCAGGTATTCTTGGGATTGGTAGTTCAGCATTCAGAAAGTTTCTAGTATGGTCAGAAATTTTGTTTGTGCTAGCATGACCGCCTTCTTTACAGTAAACATGCACCACAACCTCCCATGGCATCTAAGCCATGCTGTTAACCACAGACATATGCTGTATATTATTATTTGCGGTAACAATCTGTTTGCATTCTAAGTTTCTTATTCTGGTTTATCAGTGGACCTCTGTCACACACTGCATATTACCATCAGTGGTTTTGTTTTATTTATTTTTTTAGTCTTGTCTTTGTTAACTTGCTCCAGTTTTCTAAAGTTTGCAATTAAAAAAAACAACCCTCACACATTCAAAGTTATAGAATAATTAAATCAATATGCAGAGACAAAACTATGCTATTGTGAAATTTCAAACAAACATCTAACACTCCTGGTCTCACTTTTATGCACTCATGTCCCTGGATATTCCAGAAAATAGTTTGGAACAGGTCTTGCATTTTTACCTGCACGCAGTAATACTACTGCTTTTTTAATGAACATGATAATTTTAAATAATAATAAAAAAATGGGAAAGAGGACTAATACTGCACCAGTTTAAAACAAGCCATTAATCCCATCCATCCCTTTTCATCCTTCTAATGAATTGGCAATTCACTGAGGGAAACAGTTCTCACTGTCCTCTTTTCTGCTTTCCCAATGAGGTCTGACAGAATCAGACTGTTGCTTTGCCACGGTCAGAAGACTTGATTTTTCTGACAGCAAAATCCATGTTGACTGAAGTAAGGATTTCTGAATGAACGCTAGCCAGACGATTAAAGCTGCTCCCTTTGTAACAGCGAGAAGTCCTTAATTACCCTAAATGCACCGGCCACGGAGCCCATCAAAGTTTCACTCAAAGTGGTGACAGCACGATCTACTTCAATGCAAGCAAGTTCCTATCGGGGGGTGGGAGAGGACAGGGAGCAGGTTTGAAAAAGGGAGATGGTGGCATAGGTGGAACATGATCTGCCCTTGATTCTGGTACCATGCTCTCCCTGGATGCTTTGACCCAGAGAGGAGCAAAGGAAGGCAGAAACAAGTCATTCAGCCTAATGGCAACTGTCTATTCTTCTGCTTCTTTGAGCATAAAAAACAAAAGCACTTTTACCACCACATATGCTAAAAATAAAACAAGTGATTCTTTTAGTGATATGTTCTTATTTTTGAGTTAATCACATTTTACACATTCCCAATGTCCTTCTCCATTTCACAGAGACTGCTTCCTTCAGCTTTTCTAATGTCATCGCTTTTGGAAGCAGCACAAGGTAACCTGGATGCTGTCCTCTTTGGCCTGCTGTGTTCTTGCAGTAATTTTGAAATCACCACATCAGCACAATTCCAGAAGTCAGGTTCCTTTGCAAATCATGGGTAGCAAATAATTTTGCAAGTTGGCAAAGCATTAGAAGGACATGCACCATAGTCAGGAGTTCAGCAGTTACAAATCACACAGAAAATGCCGAGGACAGTGAGGGCTGCATTTCCAAGGGCACCAATTTTACCACCACCATCATCAGACAGCAGGGAGAACTTGGTACTGCTTTCTAAATGAGGGCCAATGGGATTTTTCCATCCCGTCAGTCACTATTATAAAGCTAGTAAACAAACATTTTTAACTGATCTATCTGGTAGTTTCCATCCTTCAAATAACCTCTGTCGTTCTAGCCCTCTAGGCTATATACTGCAAACTTTGTGCTTCCGCAGAGCTCCACATTAAAACACTGCCCATTTCTTCTGCAAATTAAACAAAATCCTTCCACCTGGTTTTTAGGCAATACAGCAGCAACACATGTGAAGCATTTTAGTCAACCTTTCACAACACACACTTTTTTTCTCTCTCAGAAAGTGTTGTTTAAATCTGAAATACTATGCCTCTTTAAATCCTGGAAAGCATTCAGCTTCCCTTTGCCATCACAGTTCATTTATCTTGCAAGAAGTTTCTAAGTGCTTGCTACATAGGAGAATTAAAAAAAAAAAAAAGTGTGGAGAGAGAAAATGTCATGGTGGTTGATGGTAGCCTCTGGACCCAACTCTGCCGTGGAGAAGCTTGCACTCAAGACCCTTACTATACATTTCAGTGCAGAGCACTTTGGCCACTACTTTCACACCTAGGGTCATGTAAGTGTAAACAAAGGCATCACAAAATTACACTCCTATTTTGCTCAGGATTTAACAACTCTTCCTTCAAAAAATGGTTTTATTTCTCCTCCACCCCTACACCAGCATACAGAAAGCACCTAGATACAAAAGACCCTCTAAGATGAAGTTATATAGAATACAATGAGCACATCTGGTTCCCCACAGGTTTTGTGGTTTTTTTTCTTCCTCTCATCCTCACTTTAGTCCCATCTTTGATAACTGAAATTCTTGTGTTCAGTACCTCCTCCTGATCCCCTCTCCCCCAGGGGAAAAAAAAAAACCAGAACACATTGGGATCCCCGGCTTAGTTGTGGCTGGGAGACATGCATGGTGCATTTAGGTACCTAAGAGAGAAAAGAGTAAATACTGCTCTTCCCTCTGAGGCACAATGGCTACATGACCTAGGGCTTTCTGAGGCCTTGCAAGTAAAATGTAAAACCAAAGTACTATCTGTTTGTGGGCCCTAAAAATATCAATTATTTTTTTTTGCAAAAGCAGAGAAGCCTCCCTCTTCCAAGAAGCTGACAAAACTCTACTTTGGCTTATATCTCACTCTTCAGAAACTTACCAAACCCTGACAACAGAAGAGTACAAAACCTTGTAATGAATGAGCCCAAGTAAAGAAAAACCATGCAACTCTAAGGCTTGTGTAACACTAATATGCCTTTAAAGTAACAGATTGCCACTGAGATTTAAAATTACTAGAGAGCAACATATTTATTTAACAGGTCTTGGGCTACTACTTGGCAGAGCACCACAACCTGCTCACTTCAGTGAGAGTTGCGCGAGGCTGAACAGGGCTCTGAATGGTACATGACCTTTGTTTTTGTGGGGTTTTACAGTCATTTGCTTAGTGTATACAAAAATGCATTATGTATTTTTTTTGTTCAATGGAATTTAAATTTGAAAATCATTCTCTGTGTATGGACATAGAAGTAAATGATAGTGTCTGCAAGATGCTATTTATTACAGGGAAATGTGTACTAGATGGATATGTATTACCTTGCAATGTTTCTATAGTAACTGCTATTTATTCTATTATAAAAGAAGGGAAAAAAAATAGGTAAGTGAACATACCTACAAATTGTTTCTCTTCTCCAGAATATTCTCACAACATAGCGCCAGCCTACCAGCTCAGCCAGACTGAATTACTTGACCGTTTCCAGTGAACCAACATTTTTTTTAATTAATTTTCTGTTGAGTTGTTCTCTAAACTGCCTCTGTCCAAATACAGAGGTTTACAAAGGTCTTGTTTTGCAGCATGATAATAAGAGAAAGCCTTTACACATAAAACCTGTTTGGTCACTGATTATCTGTAACAAATTTTTTTTCAAGGTTTTTTTTTTCTTCATTTAGCAGCAATTTCATGTTGTACCAGCAAGCCAGTCTCACCACCCTGTGAATCATAACTCACTCATCACCAAGCACAGGCAATCTAATCCTTATCTCCTTAGTCAGTACTGGTTCCTCAGCCTCATCTATTACTTGCTCTGTCTGAAATATTTAGATGCTGGTTAGAATGAGAAATTAGTATGGGGAATTTTCACAGCTGCACATAAATATTTAATAAAGCCAAGTGACGTGAAGACCATGGACTGGATCCGGTTATAAAGGGCCAGCATGTCGACTTCTGCATCTCTGTGTAAACTCTCAGCATCAGCGTTTGCTGGATAAAGAGGGTCTGTAAAGCCTATAAAGCACATTTGTTTTCAGAAAGCTCAGGGATACTTCAAACTCCTATGGCCAAAATCCTTTTTGCAGCCAGATACATGAATGGAGCTGAGTGGCTTTTATCCATACTAGCAGGAGACAGGCTATCTTTTAAGAATCATCTTTCCCCTTGAGACAAAACCAAAGCCAAATGAAAGGAGCCGCAAGTGGACACAGCAACGCATGCTGCGGGGAGGCAGGGTCAGGGGAAGCCGGCATGTCCAGTGACTCAATTTCTGACCCCACACTGGCATCCATCTGATAGATCACCTCGCTGTGGGGCAGGCTGCAGATAAACCCCAGCCACCGAGCCTGGCTTTGTACACAGTCCTATCCTACTTCCCTCCCAGTGATGGGCACCATACAGATCCAAGCATGGATCCTCCATAAGCTTAAAGCGTGAATGAGTTGAATGTCAGTTTGACAAAGAAAGAAACAAGAGCAACAGCACCAGTGCTCATTTTCAATATCAGCAAAGAAATTGAGGGGCACTTGGCAGCGCTGGACCACCTGCTTGGCCCAGTTTTCCTTGTGGTTTGCACGGCGGCATCCCCCAGGCTGTATTCCACATTTGTGCCTAGAGGCAGCCACAGGCGGGAAGGTCCTTCTTCTGCTGCATAGGGAAGGGCGAAGGCAACTGAGATGGGAACACCCCAAAGCCCTTTGGGATCACTGCTGTCTTTTTAACCTTTGTTTTTTAGATCAAAGGGGTGCTTTTTTATTTTCTTGTTTATTTTTTTCAGTACAGGGACAGACTTGACCGATTTGGCCAGGCTCTGGAGCATGGAACGAGAAGACCTTGGAAAATGACAGATATATATTGACAACGTGTATAAGGGCTTCAGAAGGCATACAATATCGGAGACTGATTTTCATTGAGAAGATTTTGGCAGGGGCAAAAGCCACCTTGAATGAAGCAACTTCAAAATTACTATGGCAACAACCCTCAGGAAGAATAACTATTTGTAGAGGGGAGAGAAATAAAAGAGAAAAATTCATGCAATATAATATAGGAACAAAAATAGTTTGTTTAGAAGGGATGAGCTGTACCTAGAATTTGTAAAAAAGCAACTTTTTCCTGAATTTGGACATGGGGTGGGGTGGAAGTGTCTTCTTTCCAACTCAGGTAAGCTAAAGTTGCACAAGAATGTATCTCATAATGACAGAAAATTAATCTCCTGAGATTTTACCTTTCAGTAGATAAATATAATAACAACAACCTGAAAAAAACCTTTATAAAAACACATCATGAGATTTAGTTGCTTTAGTTGCATCTTAAATGTGATCTCTGATTAGTCTATGTATCTAAATTACTAAAATAAGACCTAAACAGCCCAGTTAGGATTGTTTAGGAATGATAATTTCATCAACTGTCATACTCAAACACAAAACCTGGTCATTCCAGTGTGCAATTTTGTAAAATTGGCTGATTACTTCAGCATGTTCTCTCCTGTTTTTTAATAGTTAGAAGGGTTACTATGCCATAGACTATATATTAGCATTAGGCTTTGGCTACTGTGCTATAGCATGCTATACTATATTAATATATTATACTGTATGCTATACTACAGTATAGTTTCGAAATTCCTACACTCTTAAAAGACATCTCTCACCATCATCCCCAACTTAAACTTTTTGTTTAAGTCAGAACAGTCAAAACATTTATTAATATACATAAAAATAGTTTATGAGAAAAAGGTTCTTAGTTCTACAGTAAGAAAATGACTGTAAAACCCCGCAACTCCAAAGAAATAAAGAGCATGTATGGTTAAGTGCCCTGTTTGGCCTCACACAACTCTCACTGAAGCAGGCAGGGACTATGTGTCAGCAGCTGAATATGAAACTGGGTCCAGGAAAAGCCACTGTGCAAGTCAGGAGGAAAAATAAAAAAGAACATAGAAAGAAGATTAATAGCTTCTCCAAAAAAAATACACAGTAAGCTACAGAACAGAATGTCAGTTCCAGAAAAGATAAGAAGCCATTCCTTTTTGGTTACAACCAAAGTATAGTCTAAGATTTCAATCTAGCATATAGTCGCAAAAGAGCCATATAAGGCAAGAGAGCAGAATTTGAACAAAAAGGCTTCCCTAAATAAATTTCTAAACATTTCATGAACCAAGGACTATTTAAGAAAAATGGAATACTACACAATTCAAGAGACTTTTGCAACAAGACACCATATATAAATAAGATAAGATTAGGTTTTGAAAACTGGATTTAACCTTGCAGTTCTGATAATGGAGTTTCACACACTGACATGGTGCCCTGGCAGGGAATGCATGCAGGCTGCATCCCCCCGTGCTTCTTCTGTAGAAGCTTTGACTTCTACAGAAAATTAAGTTCTCATTTGTTCATTTATCTGTTATTGCCTTAATTGCTTTTGTTTTCTCAGAAAGTACAAATTCTGACTTGCTAAAAATAATAATAATTGTTACCCAGGAAGGAAAGGCATATATTAAAACTCTTCTCATGGAAAGATGTTGTCCCTGTACAACCTGAGACACAGTAAGGGAAGCATTTCATGAATGTTAATCCAGGTCCACTGAGTCTCAGTCAGATACCCACAGGTTTGCATACATCAGTTCCACTAAATTACATTTCCATGCCCATCTATCTTAGGTAACAACAATGATTTTCTCTTCACCATTATACTGATCTGGTGAAAGTTATATTAATTTATGCAGATTTATTTTATATTCAAATTCCTTATGTCATTTGTCTAATAAAATATAATTAAAAATATTCTGCAGAGCATGCATGCAAAATAAAATGAGCAACTTAGCGTAACTTCCTTACAAAGCTTAACAAGCCGTGCTAGGAAGACTAAAATAAGAGACAGCAATAGGAGATTCATTTTAACTCCCCTTTAAAGGTGAAGCAAAGTCTTTTTTCTTATAAACAAAAACCTGAGGACATGAGCCTTTAACTCAAGTTTTCATACACTCTTCAAAAGGCAATGTGCAATTGTGCTTAATAAATACGATTTCAGGGACCTTATGCAATTTTTTGATACGTGCTGCAACTTGAGTCTGGGGCACATATTTATCCCGAAGCAGTAAGGGAGAGCGCACTAATGCCTCATACAATGTAAGGAATGCTGCTGTCTGCATAGTTTATGTGTGAATGGGGGGACACGAGCTCCTACCTGGAAAGCAAAGATTGCAGAGCCCATGCCTTGGCACATATACAAATGTTTGACCCTGAGACATGCTGAAACCTCAGCAAGCACTAGTGCAGTCAACGATGGCCACATTTTCAGGTGCTCAGCATCCAGTAGGCAGCAGTCACTGACCCACAGACAGCTCAGCTCCTGTGAGAAGGGGTCCATTTAGCCCGGACTTTGAGCAGCACTGGAAGAATGAGCTCCTAGAACCAGTGCTGCAAGGAGATGATTGTCAACCATGAAAACTGAACTGTCATCCTGAAACACTCTAACTGGCAAGCATTTCAGTGTATCTTTTAGTGGTTGTCCCGTACTTTCAAAATACTCTCCATACCTACACAGACAGAACATTTAATTAAAAAAGGTGCACCATCATACTCAATTACTGTCTATAAATTCCTCAGAAACACAGCAAACAAGCCTGCCAGAGGATTTCTTGCCAGCTCTGTAAGAGCCCACTGAACTCTAGGTCCCAAATTCAGATGTCACTAACTTACATTTAACGTCTGAAAACCCAAGTTCATTTAGGCCTTTAAACACCAATGGAAATTCACCATGTTAGACCATGGCAGGCCACGGTCCTCTCTTTCAGCATGTGTCAAGGGCCATTGGGCAAAAACTATATCAAAATAAACATACTCTCATTTCGTAATGAAATGTTTCTTTACCTTCCAGGTAGTAAGAACCTTCAAAGGATTATGCTATAAATAAAAGCTATTCTTCCACAACTTTTCCCTACTTGATCCAGCTCATTTTATGTATTTTGTACCTAAGAGGATTTTGCATATATGCTTTCATAACCACCATTTCTTGTGTCATTTCTGCATTTTCTCCAAAGTCAGCAAAAACATCTATAATTCTGTTAGAAGCAAGAACATTATAAGTTAAACAGCAGCAATGGGATTGGGGACAACTTGCAACTTGAACATTCTAAATTAAAATTTGACTCGATTTCTTACCATTATCCCTTCAAAGCCCCAGTGCTTCTCTTGAAATTCACTCGATTCTGTTCGTTTGAGAGGGGTTTGGCAAATGCCCACAACACCGAATATGGAATCACACAGGATCAAACCACAGGCAAACCAGAAGCAGAACAAATTACAAGAGGTTTCACACAGTCCAGATAATTGTGTCCTGTCATTTTTGCAGCCCTGTAGCCGTGCAAGCATTGCTTCCACCATCAGCAAGGCCCAGGTGAGCAAAACAAACTTCAATGCAAACAGAACTCTCAAACTTGGAATAGTCGGCTACCTGCTATCCTCTGCAACGCAGTAGAAGTGCTGAAAGAAATGACTGTGCAATAACGGCTTCAGTTTATCAAAATTCTTTAGTGTGATCAAAAATTTTCTTCCGCACTGTAAAATAATACCACATATGCTATAAAGTTGGAGAATAAATGAAGAAAATCTTCACAGGTGTATGAATGAAATCCTAGTTTTAAGCTACTAAGCCAGAAGGTAATAATTTCCAGGTGTGGGACTAGGACTCTCCTGCAGAGAGACAGCCTGCAGTGTGCCAGCTGGTGTCATGCAGGACAGCAAGCAGCAAGCTTCTTCCATTGGCGGCCTCAAAAGCTGAGGAGCACGTTCATCACGAAGAAATACAGACTGTCACTGGGAAAGCCACCGACCCAGTGAATGACCTCCAATTAACCATCTCCTAATCACACCTTGTCCCTTCAACACTCACAAAACAAGTTGCATTTTTTACTTGCACGGTGCTATAGTGTGTAGGTGAAAGCATGCCTTACTCCTATTGATATACATACATCAATGGATTTCATGATGAAGCCCAAACAATTTATTTTAGAGGAAAAAAGAAAAGGAAAAAAGGAATCTATTGATTCAATAATTGGAACGGACGATGTCATTTTGCTCCAGAAAGGCCTGACAGACCTCACTTTTTCAGCTTCATATCCTTTTCTCCACCTTACATGTTTTATTTGAATGATACATTGTAATACCACATAAAAAAATCAAATTAAAAACAAGCTTCCAAAGCTAGTATCCACTTGCCACAGACTGGTGAAAATCATATTGAAATCAAATTTATAATTGAAATAATTTAAGACTTTTGCTATTAATTCTTGATTACAGAGCGGACTTTCATCTCATAATTCTCTGTCACTGTGCTCTTTTGTTGTTTGCTTGTTTGTTAGAGGAGAAGTTACATTGTCAAGCATCTTCTGCCAATACCTGGAGACCTATGCCATTGCTTGCCATCCTGGTAGGCCTGTGGCTGGTAAGAGTCAGAGATAGAGGATACATCCTTCATGGGGAAACATGTGGACTTCTCAGGGGAAGCCTCACATAGAACCAAGACTGTAATCCAAAGTATCCTTTGGCAGAAGCAAGTACAACACAGCAAAACATATTTTGAGAAATAATATTTAGGTACCACTTTGGTATATTTTAAAATGTTCTTCTAGGGGGAAAAAACTCACAACTTTTAACTTCCAACACAGTGGGTGTTTCAGCTCCTCAAAGTATCGTGTTATTCTACTCTTAGCCACCCCATCCCCCTCCAGCCCACCATGTTAAATATGGGAGTAATTTACAGACCAGACTTTGGGCTGGTTCTACAAAAACAGCCCCTCAGCAGATGGATGTCAGTCTCATTGACTTGGCCACTGAGTGACAACCGTCTCCCCAAAACAGGAGTAGAAGGAAAAGTGAGACAGCTAGAGAGGAAAAGGTGAAAAATTATTTGCTGCAGTATTAATAAATGTTTGTCCTCATTTCATAAAATATACCAACATAAAACCTTGCTTTTCCCTGGTTATACGCAACAATCAGCAGAGAAAAAATTATGCTGTTACATATCTTGCATGTTTCAAATCTCCAGGAGAATTTGAATAGAAATGCTAGACAGCAGTAGTGTCTGCCCACAGCGGGAACACAATGGGTTATCTTGGGAGTTCCTCTGAGGAAACCACACTGAAATGATAAACCTCCAATGAGGCGAGCAGGATCACTAGTCAGATCTCTGCTAACATACAGAGCCGAAGGGCCAAATTAATTCCTTGTGTAGCCCCAGTGACTTCAAAGGAGTTAGTCCAGAGATGAATTTGGCTTAAGGAATTTTGAAATGGACCCTGACCAATTCCCCTTAAGTAGGATTCAGATCTGTGGCTTCTTGTGTTACAAAACTGCCTTGGCTCTGTAATGTTATTATGTCCTTTATCAGCATTTTTATTCATATGGAATGACTAACGAATTCCAAACCAGTAGCACCACCTGATTAATATCAACCACTCTTCAAAGCATTTGTCTTAACACCAGGGGTTGTTGTTTTTTCAAGCTGGTGGGTCTCAGTGCTGATGACTTCATTGTGTGGTCCGTCTGGTCAAATTTGCTGCTGAAATCCAGCCCTTCGCAGCTGAAGGGTAATATTTTAAGTTAGTCATGAGCAGAGTTTGAATGCTAAACTTGACCTCTCCACCTTTTCCAGTGTGTGTATTTCTGTGCTTCCTCTGCAGCCTCTGGATGCCCATGTGCGTTTTTCTTCTACTGGCTGCCAGAGAGACAAGATTAACGTTGCCTTGTCACGTATCGATAGCCAGCAGCGAAACATAAACAGCAAAAAAGCTGTAAGGAGTTCTACTTATTATCTTTATATAAAACGGGATGTATGGTGACTGATCACATTTCCAGCAGCCAAAAGATGTGTAAGAAGTGATTATACAGTCTGGTCTGACTGCTCCTCTCTGCTTCAGCTGTAATTACACTTTTGGGTGGCCTGGACTAAGCACATCATTTTTACATGTCTCTCCCCTAAATGTTCAAAAAGCAGCGTTTCTGCCAAAAAGCACCTCTGCAGCCAAAAGTATGACTTTAATACTCATAATAGCATTGAATAGTGCTGCGCTGTTTAAGCAGTCCCAGTAACTTTAGTGGGGAGAAAGTACTACTCAGCAAGGGTAAGGGCATCACTGCTGGGCCCATGAGCATCTACACAGCCCTTGTAATATGACCTATATGTTTTTTTCCTGAGGTCTGAACAAAACCGCGTTAATTCCAAAACCTCTCTCTTTCCCTCCTGAAGTTTTGCTGTGACAGTGTGGGTGGCTGAAAGAATTGTTTGAATCTGCTTTTTCTTCCATGCCACTTCTTTCATTGCAATTTTTCTACGTCTCCTGCAGGATATTCTGTTTTTCATCAAATACAGACAGACTTTCAGACTAGGTTGCTAAAGCCCAACCTAGCTACATTTTAGGAGAAGGAAATATATATACAAAAAAAAGGTATGAAGGTAATACCCCTTGTTAAGAACATCCGTTCCTGGTTTAATTTCAAGTTCTATTATGCACCTTTTACCACTCTCCCCACATAAACTCATTCAAATTCATAGCAAAAATCAGTGACTATCAGCAAAACATTTACCAGAGAACAAAGGGCATAAAAAATACTCAGTTTCCATGCTCCAAATGTATGCAAGTAGGTAGCTTGTGTTGCAAAGTATCAATTTTCTATCTTAATAAATTCATTACCTCCACCTCATTGCTTTCATTAAGGAAGTATGGCTGCAATAAAGAAAGCATGATGAATATTTTATACATGATTTTGCTCATCATTTCAGAATTAAATGAAAATCAGTTCACAATGGATGGCAAAACTGGAACTGAGAAAGACAGAAATTGCCATATTAAATCAGAGTGGAGGGACTATCAATTCACAGCTGCTCAGTCCAGCTGCTCAAGAGCCAGCTGCAAGACCTCCATCACAGACAGATGTGGGATAATCAGCCAGCATCCTGAAGCACAACTTGATCTCTAACAGATAAGAGATTAGATCAAGACAGATAATAGTTTACCATATCTTCATGAACAGTAACCAGACACAGATTTACAAGGGAATGAGGATTCATGGAGCGGAGAGAGCTTTAATCCTGTTCCTTGGGTATTTCCATGTATCTAAAAGCTTAGTGAAAGCAGGAAGGAAAGACAGACATTTCCGCCCCCCTCCCCTCCAATTCAGGTTTGGAAGAAGCGTAAGAAGAGTGCATCCTATGAATACGAGGATGTCTAGGAACTCGCTACAGACTGAAGAGGTGGTATACATACTCCTATCTTACTCAGGGACATCTCTGTAAGACCTGTAGAGCTCTCTTCTTTCCACATGCTCTGAAATACTGAGGAAAAATGAACGGTACCTTTAGCAGTGAGCTGAAAAAACATTCTTCTCTTCCTGTCTCACTAAATACATTCTCTGAAATCATTGTCTAAATAAGGGGCCTGCATAAATAAAAATTAACTGTAATTCTCACATACCCTAACTAGGAAAACACACATGTGCCTCATTTCATGACTTAAGCTAATCATTTATCAGTTGCTGTAGTGCTGTTATCTACTATCTAAATGACATGGAGAATTACCACTATCAGTGTCCTAGTACTGATATATTATCCCTACCAGGAGTAATTATTTGGTTTCACATATAGAGTTTCAGCCAGTATCTGGGGTCTATGCCAATAGGCACTCAAAATCAAATATAAGTCAGGATATAAGCAGACCTTTATCATTCTTGTGGTAACTACCAGTAAATCTCTTAAGAGATTTCTAGCTCTTCTTTAGGACTTTTAGCAAAAGATTATTTAGAAAATAAATAAATAAAGTCTTTCCAATGCTTATAAATTCCTGAAAAAAGCTGAGGCTTCTCTTTTCAACTATGTATCTAATCATTCATGGCCTTAGTAAACAAAATTTATAGCAATTAATTTCAAAATGCTGAATTGCCTTAGAGTTTTTCCTAGTGTCCAAAATGAACAAATATGCTAGCGAAGTTAGTCATAATGCTATAAAATAAATAGGAATTTCTTTTGTGAAATGCAAACTGAAATATCTCTGAATTCTTCAATTCAATTACCTTAACCTTCTACAATACCTAAATTAGAGCTATCAATGAACTCTGTTTTCCTGCAAATTCAGTCTTTTGCTATCATCTATTTTAATAAGTTCTAGGGGACCAAAGTCCAAACCAAATCTGACAGCTGTAACTCTGCCTCCAAGAGTCACAGGAATTTCACTGAACACAGAACTAAATCACACAAGATTTTTTGGTTGGTTGTTGGTTTGGGTTTTTTTCTGCAGAAGAACAGGTAAAATATTTTACCACTAACCCTCTCCTCTCATAAATAGGAAAGGTAACTGTAAAACCTCTCTCAAGTCATCTAGGGTAATAGGACTGTTATTGGATAAAGAAATCTGAATAAAATAGGAATATGCATGCATCTGTGGAAAAGTTGCATTTCCAGTGTCTCAGAGCATTACCAGTCTGAATTTTAATATTTTAGGCCAATTTATTTTGTGTGATCATGTGGTATGGATGAGCCAAACCCTGGGGGATCTAGCACCAGGGCAATGATTCATTCTCGCATACAAAAATATTTTATTCAGGTTAGTAAAGAAACAGAGGAAACAACTCAGTTCAACAGACTCATCTGCACTCAGGTTCAGTTTGATACATCCTGGTAAAACTACATGACTGAACTGAATCCTGCTGAAAGGCAGGCATTTCCACTAAAGGAACCAAGCTACAATGGCTCCCCTTCAGACTGTTCTTCAGAAAAGTCTGTCTTGTTTGTTCTTTCAGTCTAATCAACTTCGTAAATCACTACCTCAGCACTTCAGCTACTTCACCCTGAGCATCCAGCCCAAAATACAGCTGAGCAGGAAAGACATCAGATTATTTTTAAGGCAAGTGGAAAGAATTGGTGGGTGTATCTACACAAGTGGCCCCAAGCAAGTCATCTGCCTGTGCTAACCTACCTTCCTAATGATGACCTCTCAACTACCCTGGCACTTCATGCCCCTCAGTACAAGCAAAAGCTTATAAAAGAAAGAAAAAACATTCAATAAAAATGATAGCGCCAATCAAATGTCTCCTTTCTCTAGTTAATTCAGAATGGCAACAAAATTATCCTCTAGTGAAGAAATATTTTGAAATAGTGTTTGAAAAGGAAAAGCATTTGGCAGGAAAGGACCTGGGGGTGTTTGTCAACGGCCAGCTGAATATGAGCCAGCAGTGTGCCCAGGTGGCCAAGAAGGCCAACAGCATCCTGGCTTGTATCAGGAACAGTGTGGCCAGCAGGAGCAGGGCAGTGATTGTGCCCCTGTACTCGGCACTGGTGAGGCTGCACCTCGAATGCTGCGTTCAGTTTTGGGCCCCTCAGTACAAGAAAGACATTGAGCTGCTGAAGCGTGTGCAAAGAGCAGCAACGAAGGTGGTGAAGGGTCTGGAGAACAAGTCTTATGAGGAGTGGCTGAGGGAACTGGGGTTGTTTAGTCTGGAGAAGAGGAGGCTGAGGGGAGACCTTCTCGCTCTCTAGAATTACCTGAAAGGAGGTTGTAATGAGGTGGGTGTTGGTCTCTTCTCCCAAGTAACGAGTAACAGGATGAGAGGAAATGGCCTCAAGTTGTGCCAGGGGAGGTTTAGATTGGATATTAGGAAATGTTACTTCGCTGAAAAGGTTGCAGGGATTGGAACAGGCTGCCCAGGGAAGTGGTTGATTCACCATCCCTGGAGGTATTTAAATGATGTATAGATGTGGCACTTAGGGACATGGTTTAGTGGTGGACTTGGCAATGCTAGGTTTACAGTTGGACTTGATGATCTTAAGGGTCTCTTCCAACCTAAATGATTTTATAATTCTATGAAAAAAAAGAGAAACAATTAATTCAGGTATTCAAGCCATCAAAACTAAACCTACTGAAAAATGACACAGCTTTTTCTCTGCTTGAAAGGATTTATAGGATATCCTCAGCCATAGTGAATACAAAAATAAAGTGAAACATCCCAATGTTGTCTCTATTACCTGACCTCAGGAAGGCAATCCAGTTGAAAGACAAAATGTAAGTCTCAGGAGCATGCTACTTGTCTTTTATGTATTTGGTCCTCCAGGAGATAAGCACCATGTTCTTCTCTTTCCAAGTCTGAAATGCTATCTATGAGTTACATAATGCAATCCAAAGAGATAAAAATAAATCCTTTGATAAGCATGTAACTATCATTCTAGACCTTTTTCATACAGATAGAAAAGTCATTAGGTTCTAGAGACTATTTTACTGTACCTTCATCCTTATCAACCCCCCCTCACCATTTATATTTTAATAAGACAATGAAAGTACTTACAGTTCCTTAAATTACCAATTAAGAGCTTCATTCAATCCAAGATCTTCAACATAGCACCGTCTAAGCCAATGTCTTAGTTTTTCTGCATCTATATACTGCGGTACTATGAGTTAACATTTCAGCTCGGAGCATTTATACATTGCTACTCTCTGCTAGAAGTCTTCTGTCAGCTCCTCAAGAGGGTCAGATGCTCAAATGTAACTCCCTTTTAAAACTCATTCACTGCATGTAAGAAAGATTTAAATAAATATTTGACAGGCAAGTTTCATTAGTTGCTTCCACTGAATCCTCACCAGGATCATGAGAGCACTATATGCAGAAAACTGAAAGTTAAGAATTTAGTGACACAGAAATAGGGGGGCTCAGAGGAGAGAGATTAGCTGGGAGAAGACAGAAAAGTGAAGTATAGCTTATATCCCATATGATTTACACATACATTTTACTACCAGCAAAACAGTCCTCTGCTCTGGAAAGATTTATTAATACCAACTTTTAGATTTTTACATTGCAAAATACAAAACAGTGCTCTAAAATAGGTAATTTTTCTAAGTTCCTAGCCATTAGTAAAAGACAATAAATTTAACATTACACCAAGCTCTAAGAACTCCATAAGGTTAAGATTTAGAGGGAGAGACTTCTAACAGTGTTAAGGAAATACTTTTACTAAGGAATCTCTTCTCCAGGAGTTCAATCTTTCAAGCAATATCCATCAAAAGGTAGGGCTGTATGTTTATGTTATAAATAATGATGGTATCACTTAACAAGCGATACATTTTTCCATGATACCTAACCAGCAGTTCCACAAATCTGACAAAAACACAGTAGCTGCTACTGAAACATGATTTATATACAGGCTTTACCTGAGTACAATTGTTTCATGATCTATTAATGCATGTGCTTCTGTGCATATGTATACTCAATTATGTGTGTTCTACATATGTATATATGTGCATGCACATACATTTTTAGGAATAAATCATATACATTTCAGAGTAAAACTAAATTAAGTGGGGGGGGGGTTGTTTTTTTTTTTTTTAAATGACGGTTGCTTGCTTCCAATTTTTGAAACAAGATGGCAGGATACTGAGCCTAGTCATGAGTGGAATATCCAGCAATTAAACACCTCATATAGAATAAACCATACAATACACTATTACAGCTAATGCTTTCCTAATACAACAGTAATCTTCAAAAACTCTGAATATTATATGCTGCACAAAGCCACGAAATGAAATGAGATTGCCTAATATGACATAAACTCTCTCTTCTCTCCAGGGGAAACAGCTCCATGTGAATGTTGTTTCTATTGGAATTTGCCAGCTATTAATTATTTTGCTTTTTTTTCCTTAATTGTAAGCAAAATCTAAGATTGCTTAAGCAGCAGAATACTGATGCCCTCGTACTATTAACAGCTATGTAAATCTGGGAAGAGGAAGGATGATGATCATGTTATCAGCTTATAAAGGAAGGAGAAATAAATCTTGAATTTTTAGGAACTGTACACCTGGTCAACCATGGAATAAAAAAATTAAAATATAGCACAACATTTCAAATACTCTTTAAGGAAGCCCTTATTTTGCATGTCTTGTAATACATGACTTTTTGGTACCATTTTCATCATTCTCCCTCTGAGAAATTATTATTTCCATTCAGCAAAATTACTGATGGCCCAAAGAGGCAAGTGATGCTAATCATCTTTTTCACTCCAACCTGTACTTCTATACAGATTCAGAGCACATTTTGATGGCCTCTTATGAAGGAAAACAATATATGTAATTTCTGATATTACCCCAAAAGAAATATTTGTTGTGTAGTCACTGGCCTATGTCTAAGCTCCACCAAATTCTCTAGCCTTCTATTCACAAAATCTTTTCTTCCATAGACTGGGGCTAATGCATCACAGGTTTTGATTTTTTTTGTGCCTAGGGTAGTAAGCATGATTGAGATTTTTAAAGATCAAGCATGTGACTACACTTGCTCACAACACTTAAATATCAATACACAGATAATTATTCAGTCAGCAGATAATGACATTTTTTGTCCTTTGAGGGATTTCCACAATCATTAAAATTCATTGTCTGTCTTCCAATGTAGAGATTTTTTGTTTGTTTGTTTGTTTTGGTTTTGTTTTTTTTTTTTGCGGGGGGATGATGTTGCAGACGAAAACTGTTTCAGTTTTAGCTGCTGCTAAGAGACAGAATCACAGAACTGTAGTGGTTGGAAGGGACCTCAAGAGATCATCTTGCCTAACCCGCTGCGTGAGCAGGCACACCTAGAGCAGGGGGCACAGGACCGCATCCAGGCGGGGTTTGAATGTCTCCAGGGAAGGAGACTCCACAGCC